>JZLH01S0069032.1:3504-18596 GCA_001188425.1 Eucidaris tribuloides
TTTATTGCAACAAGAAAGATGGGGGGAGGGGGAGGGGAGTAGGGAGCAGATTCCCTGTGGCGTTTAAGTTTAAAGGTTGAGATTTTAGTTGTTTGTAGTTCAGCTCTTGTAAAAACTTGAGAATATATGTGTTTTATCACTATTTGAACTTTTGAGCTGTGAAATAAACTGTTAATTATTGGAACTCAAGACATATTTTAGTAAGCTTCAGCCTGTATTGCACAAAGATAAATAGCATATCAGCAGTTAGATTTTCCTTCGCAAGAAAAAAACCTTATTTGCAATAGCTTGCCACAATAACCATTCAGAAATATTTATTACAACACTGCGGAAGTTTGGGATTTTGTGTATATTCCATGAATTACTATCATACATGTAGTGAAAGGCAGGGAGAGGGGATGTCATTATCAGCTGTATCTCTTAGTCCTATAAAATATTGTTTAAAGTGCATGAATTGTGTTTAATTTTTCAGGTACTAGTACACTATCAATCTGTCAGTGAACCAGCAACCATTAAGAGACTAATAAGTGTTCTACATAAAAGCACCGGAGAAGTTGTACAGAAGAAACCTAAGTAAGTAGTTAAAAAGAACAATCTCAAAAAAATAAACAAAAAAACACCACTGTGTTGAACTTAAAAAACACACACACGAATGTTTTGAAAAAAAAAAAACATCTTCAAATATATTTTCAACTTGCCACTCCAGTCAATTTTTTATAAGTTGTATCTTTGAAGTAAATCAAAGTAATAGTTAAGTAAACCCATTTTCAATAATAGCATTATTTATACAACAATTGTGCGCTATCCGATTGGTCGACTGCGCTTCACACGGCATACGCTAACCGCCCCATTGCACTCGTGCGGTACGCGGAGTGCAGTTTCGTTAAAGCAGTTTCGGTACATTGCACTCTGCTGATGTCATCAACCATGTACAAATTCCCATAGACAAACTGGCTGCCGTTACATTGCACTCTCGTCGCTCAACAATGATTTGCGCAATTGTGTCAAGCACGCGCGCGTATCAATGTATCAAGATTTGATGCGCGCGTTTAGTTTGGCGTACGCAATACTGCACGCGCACATACAAAAATCTTGAGAAGGCGCAGTCATTGTTCGCGTGCTCAATGCCAGCAATAAACATACTGTTATGCTTCTTTTTACAGTAAATCTCACTGAGTAAAATCAAGCTTTGATAACATTCATACCTTGAAATAAGCCGTAAACGTCCGAGGTATTGTATAAAACAAATAGTGAATGATCTTTATTCGTGCAATGGAACAAGATTTCGCATTCGGTGAAATATGAGATGCTCTATTCAACTCGGCTTCACCTCGTTGAATAGAGCGTCTCAATATTTCACCTCATGCTAAATCTTGTACCATTGCACTCGTGATCATTCACTATTTGTATAATGTTTTATTATAGAGAATTGTCAGAGAGTTGTTTTATTGTTTTGGAAGAAGGAAATATGTTTTTAGACATGCCACTTGAGTCAAAATTTAAAGAAAATTTGCACGTTTGAAGTAAATCAAACCAATACCAATAATAAAGTGACTGTTCAGTATACCCAGTTGAAATAATTGTACACTTAATTACAGTGAATTGTCAGAAAAATGTTTTACTCTCTTGGAAGAAGATAAATGTGAACATTTTAGAAATAGATACGTTTGAAATCCTGTCTTCTTCCATGAGATGCCTCAACTAAAGCCTTACCTTATTAGCATCACAAACTTCAACCTGTTTCAGAAGTTCTGTAGCCTTGTCCGACAAGCTAGTTCACAAGTCAAGTAGTTAAGTAGTAGTTAAAGCATTCAAATGTTATAAAAGAACAATTTGCCACCTGTTAAAAGTTTGTGTGTCATGTACAAGCACATGTTAGTATGAAAGAAAGAAATCATAGTTGTTGTTTTCATTTATGTTATGACAGGTGTTTAACCAAACAGATGAATGCCATCATAGAGATAGCGACATCACGTCCGGTGTGTCTAGAGTTATACAAGGACTACAAGGAACTGGGCAGGTTTATGCTTCGATATGCTGGGGCTACCATAGCAGCTGGGGTCGTGACCGAGGTCAGTACCATACTACAACGTGTTTCAAAAAAAAATTGTGAAAGGGAAAGTGCCCATTTTTGGCAATTAGATAATACCCGTGTGACATGATGCTTAAATCAACATCAAGAGCACTGTCTTACCTTCCAAATGACGTTTGTTCTGTTCAATTTGCTTGTTTTAATCTCAAGATATATTTAATTAACAAAACGGTAAAATCACAATAGTGCCACTTTTACGTGAAGAGGGCTTGATAACATCATTGAAGTAAAAGTGGCACAATTATGATTGTAACATTTCATTGTTAACTAAACGTATCTCAGAATTAAAACAAGCAAACTCTACAAAACAAACGGCATTTGAAAGCTAAGACTGTGCCTTTGATGTTGATGTAAGCATCATGTTACAAAGAAATGTTTTTTAACTCTTTGTGCGCGGGACCCTGAATCCCGTGCTGCGAGTTTATATTCAAAACGGCCGTTAACATGAAAAGCGTGTCTGCAAAAATACACATCCTAAAAAATCACTTGAAAGTTTCACTTACCTTTGTAACAACAGACTTTTCAAAGTGATTTTGTTCATTGTAGATATATCTTAAAATTATTTTTCTATACAATTATAATAATATAATATATATTTTCTCAAAATATACCATTTTGTGTAATACAGATCTGGCAAAATATATGCCACTATCACAGCACTCGCCCCGATCATGGTAATCGGAGTATATGCACTTACTCATAATTATGTTTCTATGGGACATGGCAAAAGGTGTATCGCAAACACCAATTCGATTTCTACTAGTAAATCATGGCAAAAAGGATATCTGCACATACCCACATCGTTCTGTTGGATATCATGGCATAAGGGTGTACTCTTCAGATACACCATTTATTGTTATATGTAATCATGCAAAGACAAGTTTCTGCGAATCATTTTATTCATAATGCGACAAATTTGATGCAAAAAGTAATATTTGAATCTAGTTGAATGGAACTGTATGGCACTGTCTCTCGCGAACCATTAAATGGCTGTTCCGTACTATCATCAACGTTTCATGAGATGACAGACCGTGGATATTTCATGATCGTGCAAACGATGCACATGCTATAACCCAGAGCGCCGCCCTTGGCCGCGGCTGGCGCTCGTGGTAAGGCTACCTCTGCACTACTTATGTGCACCATGCATTCTTTTGTGATGCGCATCACGCTTTCGGGGGCTTTTACGTTAGATTAGAATTTGCGTAAATGAAACATGTGTGAAAACAGCCACGTCAACATTAAAAATATTCAATTGCAAAATTTGTAACAATTAAATCATATTGTGACGAATCACCTGTCCACCATAAAACTACAATGCTAAAGGCAGAAAGACAATCTAACGAATAGAGTGCACATACGTACGCCGTACTTTACAGGTCAACTGGCTCATTGTCTTGATCGCTTTCGTACTACATAGGCAAACTTACTACATATCTGCCCCAGCCTAATACGTCGTTAGACTAAGTTCACAACACAGTTTAACATATTATCTAGACCCTCATAGTAAAATTATACAACTTACCCTTAAATAAAACACTAGATCCTCTCATCGCTCTCCATCCGCAATGGCTTTGCAACGCGAAAGTTTTAACATAACAAGATAACCCGCGCATGATGACGCATGAGAGATTATTAAATCACTATCAAATACATGCATGATCACACACATCGCTGGCTGCGCTGTTTAAAGTGCACATGACACACCATTTCAAAAGCGGTATCTATAAACAACCCGCCTCGTGTTCAGAGCTAAGACTCTAAAAACTGGCTAAAGATTATGTACACATACCACGGCCATTGCCTGAACTATCCTCAAACTTCCGTCAAACAATTTGCGGAAAGACTATTATCAGATACACCATTTTGCCATAAACTTGTCTTGACTTTCGCCGCCAAATAAGACGTATGTGCCAGATACGCTCTTTTGGCCATATTCACACAATCTGGCCACTCAGTCATTTTGTGCAAAAGTGTTCTACAGATACACCTTTCACACCGAAAAACATGACTCGCTTCGCTGGGCTTGGGGTTATCTATACTAGATAACCCTTTAGCCATGAAACACACATTTTTGAAAAAAGCAGTGCTGTAGATAGCCCCTGTCTATCTCCAAAAGAGAACTCCTATCAATTACAGACCATAATATGGAAAAGAAGCCCCCATAAAACCCCCCAAAATGCAAAAACCTGAAAAGCAAAATTTCCATTGACGACGCCGAAGAGCGCGCAGAATCGTAAGTAAATAACTACTGCTCAACTACAATAAACTTGCACAACAACTAGGAAAAATGTCCTACAGCATTTGAAGTAATTTTACAGACTTCTAAATGCATAAAGTGTTGGAAAAACAAATCGAATTTGAAAGTAATGCTTAAGTAGCAACATACCATATCTAAGTTTCCCTTGAAATATACAACCCATTCAAAATAAACAAGGTAAAACTCACACAGTATACAAAAAAAAAAACCTGACTTTACAACTACAATCATGAAAGATATCACCAATAAAATGAATAATAGAATTTATCATAATAGCGCATCTATTGTAATTGACCTTAATACTTTTCAAAGTTAACTTGTGTCTAATCCTTTGTCATATTGTATCACGATGCCTTGGGACTGGAAATCCAGGTTTTGAGAAAATACATGTTGACAAAATTCAAGCAGAGTAAACCACATACTGTTGTGAACTGAATTCGAAATTTATACGTCTGTTATACTAGTCTGTCTTCAAAACCTTAGGGGTGATTTATTAGCCAGTCACAATACAATTTTCTGGGTTTGTAGATTTAGCTCCATTTAAGGTTTTGTAATGCTGCCGTGCAAAATGGGAGAAAGTTGTACTGAAGAGGTTGAGGGAGCAAACTAAAAGTCTGCTTTCTTTCAGTGTTAAAGATTGATAGCTACAAAACTGATATTTATACATAAATGAAATAAATAGCAACAAATTTAATGTTGGCAAAAGTAGAATGTAATCAAGTTTTTATTTGTTATACGCTTTGAACAAGTTCAGCTTGTATGAGACATACATAAAATGTTACCTTTGCTGGTTTCCAATATTGACCACACATTATTATAATATTTACATGAAGCTTATTAAAGTTTCATTTTATTTTTTATCATTCCAGATCAAAAACTGATATCTTCGGATGGATGAGAATTCATCATAGTAGCCTGTAACACAAATAATTCAAGATTGCAGTGGACATTAAACCAGAATTCTGTGTCTCACAATGTCTTCGCTTGGACTTGTATATTATCATGTTGCGGAGTCAGTGCTGTGGTCAGTTTGCTGCTCCTGCGAACCACTTGCAGCAACCACTTGCGAACCACTTGCAGCATATCAGGATGGACAGCAGCGAAAGGACGGAACATGTTTTCTTTATGGTGCACAGTTAGTCTGGGTGGCAATGAAGACCCTTAGCTGCAAAGTGGTACTGATTTTCAGTAATTTCTACTGAAAGTGGCGAAGAATACTGAAGGTTGCATGAAAAAAACTGAATTTATCAAATCAGTTTTTGGTAATTCCTACTGTATTTATGTAAGAATTACTGAGTTTGAATCAACATATGGCAAAATTACTGATTTTTAGCCATAAAATTATTGAAAGGCATTGATGAAAGTTGGCAGCTCTACAGACCTGAATGCAGTTTCTCCCAATGTGGATTGGACCGTGTAATAGATGCACCACATATTGTTGCAGGGTTTGGCAGCTGTATTTGGAGTGAAGTGGCACATTTAATTATTCATTTGAAATATTTAATCTGAGTAGCAGCAAATTGTCAACATGTCAATATCTTTTTTCTTTTCAGTCTATTTTCTTTAAAGTCTTTATATATATTCTGTTATTCGCCCAACTGTGAAACGAAAGACTATGCCAGACATTCGTGTATATAATGATTTTATGGAAAAAAAAACCTTGCCAAAGATAGGGTTACCAATGTCACCAAGACAAATATTGTTGTTTTTCTTGAAGTTATTTCTGTTAGGTCTTGTAATGTAAAGTATAACAATAACACAACTTAAACCATGATATTTATTGATACCGTTAAGTGAGGGTTTTGTATGAACTGTGTGTGTAACTTTAAAAGTTCACAGGTCAAAAATTAACAAGGAAAAACAGTAGTCGCAAGTCAAACTTGCTCTAATCTGAAGCCTAGTCATGTCTGTTAAATGTTTTCGAATGAAACTTTGGTACCAAGTACAGATTATGCGATAAGACAATTCCCAAATCTTATGTATAATGCAGAATGGTCGGGGCTTGCGGCATTAGCAGCAAATAGAAGCATTTAATAGAAAGTCCATTTCTATCAGTATCAATTCTGACATTAATTGATGTACAAAAGTTTGTTATTGGCTCACGGTTTCAACACATATTTAAAGAGAAAAATTAGTTCCTTTTTTCCTAAAAGTAATTTCACAGCCATTCCAACAGACTGTAAGTAATGGGATCATATACACCGTATCCGTAGTTCCACTATGTTTCTGGGAAAGGGGTACTTTCGGCTGGAAATCTGCTGTGCAAGTCTTGAAGAATGTTCAGCAAAACTCAAGGTTTTGTACCTTTTTTTTTACTCCTCAACAGTGATACAAACAATTGCATTGTTTCTACTTCCATAGTTTCTACACTTTAAATTTCTAAAACAAATACAGTGCACTGATAAAACTACATCATTACAAAGCAATTTTGCAGGTATGAAGTTTCAAATACTTTTATTACCTCAGTCATGAAAGTTAGAGGAGGTATTGTCATCATGCATGTTTGTTTGTGTGTATGTTTATTAACAGTCTCACAGGCACAATTTTACATCTATCTCCATGAAATTTGTATACATGATTCAAAATGGAAAATATTCGACCAAGTTTAGTTTTCAAGGTCATAGGTGAGATATCAAGGTCATCCCATTGGTTGGACTAGTTGTCCCTCCCGTCTGTTTTTCGGTAAAACGCAGAGACTCCAATTCTCCCATTTTCGGCAGGAGATCTCCCGCTTGGAGTCCATTTTCACAAAATCTCCCGCCCTCCCGCACCGCTTGAGTTTTAATCTCTCCCACCCTAGCTGTGTTTCTCATTTTTTCTCCCGCCCAACCACCTTTTTTAAAAGAAATGAATTTAAATCGGTGGATTTGACCTTATTTAGTGTTGTCATATGTTCAAAACTAAGCCTAAAGATAGCACCAAAGAGCTTCTAAAACCCTAAAAATGGCCTCTGGCCACAAGGAATTTCATGCTTTTCGCTGGTAGTGTGGGTAACACACACATTGAGTCAGAGTCACCCGTTTACTAGGTGGTCTCGACGGGAGAATCTTAGGTGTTTCCCGTTGGAGTCTCTGAAAAGGCACGTCATCCCTGTGGTATTTGGCATAGGTACATACGCTCTCTGAGCATAGCTGTAGTTGCAACTTGTTTTTGCATCCATGATAAAACAAAATGTTAATGTAACAAAATCATTTTCCCAACCCAACGATTTTTTTCTTTTTTATACTAATAATGCAGACTGCACTATAAAAAATGTATATATTTTGCTTGATGGGCAACAAAACCGTAGCCCCTGGGGTAGGTTAAATAGCCCAAGGCTCTAATAAGAATAGACCCCCAAAATAAAATTTAATTCCCACCCTGTTAGCTAGTGATGTCAACTTGTGTGCTGAAAATTTGGCTGGTTGAAGCTGGTCAGGGCTAGTCATTGAAAGCTCTGTGAGTTGTGAATTCACAATAGTGATAATTCCAGACTTAATTTTTCTCACCCAGGAGTCCAGACATGTGTATTTCTATTTCATCTTGTCATAGGGGCAGCATAGAAAACATACGTCTAAAGCTTGTAGAACAAGAGGTTAACACAATTTCCGGGACTTCTGAGATGACAAAATCCTGTGAATTGAAATAGCTAACTATTGTGTAATGGACCCGAAATTATTGAATTGCGTTACTAATTTGGTTTTCTTAATAGCTTATTCTATAAGAATTCAATGTTCAGAATTATTTTGAATGCAAGTATTTCTTTGAAATAATGTTATGTATTGACAATAGATGTATGTTTTGTGAGTGCTAGTTGTATATGTATTTTTTCCTTCAGTATATTACGTTTTGCTTCAGACTTTATGTCTGAAAATTTGCATTTGGTACAAATATATATTTTTGAGGATTAATTTTAGTATGTGAAAATACAATTTATGAATTCAATTCAAACTGTTGTTCATAAAAAAATTGTACAAAAATGAAGCATGAAAGTGTGTGAAAATAGATAATTTAGAAATTTTACACAAGTAAACGCTGAAATCCCTCACAAACATCATGCATTATTTTTCAATTTCACTTAGCATTTTTGGGAGTAAGGGGGTGCACAAGGGTGCACAAGACACTTTGCAAATTCTATTTTTGTATGAAACTTGTTCTTAGCATTTGTGATATGTTATAGTTGGGAGTATTATCAGTACTTTAAATTGTTGCCTAAGTCAATGGGTTAAAAGAAAAAAAAATACAGTCAACTCTGCATAAGTCGAATAATCGCCTAACTCGAAGGTCTATACTGGGTCCCATTCCTTTATTTTTCTATTGTTTTTGACCCCTTATAAGTCATATTTTGTCTAAGTTGAAGCATTTTCTTCAGTCCCAAGAAATTCGACTTGGCAGAGTTGACTGTACTTTGATTCCGACTATCTCAACTGTGAACAAGAAGAAGTGCTAGATTTGTACCTATCAAATATGACATCAAAGTAACATGATTTGATCCAGGCCGGGGTGGGGGCACTTGTAATCTGAAGTGGGCAATACAGTCAGCCTGCCTTAGCGACCACCTTTCTGTAAAGACCACAATGCTTGTACAACAAAATGTGTAATCTTTTCATGGGTGAACGATGAACGCAAGTACATTGTTTATGGTCTCAAATCCCGCCATCTACATTGCATGTATTCATTTCAAGAAAAGTACCAATTTATTGACTTGAATTATCTGGATGAGCATTGTTATGCCTCTGTAGGGTATAATTATCCCTCAGATGTAATTATTGGAGTATTTTGTTTTTGAAAATATCACGTGATGTAAACAATATCTTCTATTCCATGGAGTATGAACACATATCTATTTTCACAATTTTACTCCAACTTCATGCAAGTGAAATTTGTTTCTGACATATCTGTTTCTAGTTCTACAAGTTCAATTTGTGCAATTTTTATTTTATATATATGTATAATTTCAAGAATATATATTCTTTTCTTGTCATTTGTATGTATACATTCTTTAGTTTTCCATAGCCTTAGACTATGCAAATATTTACTGACTACTCTTCATTTTATTTCATTCTGTTTTGTTTTGAATTCTTGAAATGTATCAGTGCATGAAAACATATCACTTGTTTACCAAGAAAACGGGATCAATTAACCTACAGCTTGAATTGAGGGTAACTTCAGGTATAGATGGCATTTTTTCTACCTAATGTGCATGTATGTCCCTGCGAGTTGTATCTGATGGCTGCCTCGAGGCCAATTTCTGGTGGCCTCGGTTTCAGTCTAGGTCCGAGTCAGCTGTACAAACCCTATGGAAAGGTTCCATTCTGGGGCAGCCTCGGTCTCAGGCTCGGTCTGATTCACCTGTACAAACGCTATGGAAAGCTTGTGCTTTGGGGCGGTCTCGGTCTTGGTCCGAGTCAGTATAAACCATATGGAAAGGTTTTGGGGCAGCCTCGGTCTTGGTCCGAGTTACCTGTATAAACCATGCATATGGAAAGGTTTAGGGGCGGCCTCGGTCTTGGTCCGAGTCACCCGTATAAACCATATGGAAAGGTTTTGGGGCAGCCTCGGTCTTGGTCCGAGTCACATGTATAAACCATATGGAAAGGTTTTGGGGCGGCCTCGGTCTAGGATACAACCCTGGTCCCTGCAGTCATTGGATTCAGCAAATTCCGTTATCCATCAGGATGTAAATTGGTGCGATGCTAAAATTTGTACAAAATATTCCCTTTGTCTGCATTTATGATCAATTTATTTTTAGAATGGTGCTACCTCACAGATCTGATGGAAAGATAAAGCAATCGGGTAAAAGATTGGCAGGTTTTTAGAAAAATTATGAAATTCACAGACATTGGCATACAGTATGTTTGTAAGCTGAAAGTGACATTGTCAAAACTGTCTAATCTGGGCATGCACATATGGTTGGAAGTGCACCATCTATAGTCAGGTGTTCAATAATTATTACCCTCAATTGGCCGACCACTACCAAGGTGGTGTAATGGCTTTGTTTTGAATTGTAAATCAGCAAATCAACACAGGACAACACCATTAATATGAGAGATGGGTACTCTGCTATCTAATCTTGGAATTGGGAGGGGGGGGGTAGACTTTTTCTGTTTTGCCCCCAAATTGTCAATTTAATTGTCTTTTGATGTAATTCTGGCACCAGGAACCCCACCATTAACCTGTCATCTACAGGAACTGGATGTGCCCTATGTTAAAGACACTGGCTTACATTGTGGAGGTTCAAATTAAAAAAATTGTCAAACTTTGCTATCTGAGCTACATAGTAGTGTTTGAATGAACAAATAAACAACCTAGAATACAAAAGTTTTGAAATTTATGTTGCCACTGGCAAGATATGAATGAATAAACAATTAGTACTTGGGGCGAGGAAAAAATAGCCTAGATCTACACACAGTAAGTCTATGGGAGGAAATGGGCAGGAGAATCCGGTCAAAGTGAGTGCTTGTAGGTTTTCACTTTTTAAAGCACTGGGGGGGGGGGGGGGTTACCCAAACATGCATCTATTTGTTCATGTGAGGGCCGAGCTATTGTATCCCTAATATTCCTTTAAGTTTCTGTATCAATCGTTGCTAAAATCATGTATGCTATGTTCTTGTGGATTAAGTTTAAAACATGAAAGTGCTAGCATGCAGAATCCAAATGCAAGATGCCACAGCACTGAAACAGTAAATGCATGTATAAATCTTCATAAAATCTATATGAAATAATTAAGATTTGTTGCTGTGTATTCCGCAGAAGGACGGTAATGCCATAGGCTTTTGCATAGTGTTTACTTCCTTCTGCTGGGTACAACAATTGAGCTAATCTGATATGGCTTTTATGATTCTAATGAATGATGGAATTAAGAAATATGTGATGAATAAATTAATAAAAATTCTTAAATTTGAAATTTGATGAGAACTTCATGTATTCAAGACAGCCAAGTATTTGTTCTGTTTAAAAGGTGTGTGTGTGTGTGTGTGTGTGTGTCTGTGTTTCTAGGTACGCGTGTCTCTGTTGGTCTCTGTGTGTCTGTGTGTGTGTTAATTGTATGAGCATGTGTGTTTGTGTGTGGGTGTGTGTGTGTTTTGATATGTGTGCGGTGATTAATCTTGTTAGGGATATTATTTGAATCTACAAAGACCGAATTGATATCCAAATCACAATTGCAAACATCACATACACTGGCTCACCAAGTCCACTTTTGCACTCTCTTGAACAATATCTCCTGCTCATCCAAACGTCCAGCATGAACGCATATCACACTCTGATACCAAATGATATGAGATAAAACAGTCTTTTGTGTGACGTTTATACACCTATCAATTGTAAGACGCACCCCTCGACCCCCAGGAATGGAGCGCCATGGGTGGGTCATTTACCAACAAATAATGATGCAGGGTACCGTCATGGAAGCATTTGGTCCGTCACAGCATGGTGAATGGGGTGCGTCAGTTTGTATACGTTTAAATAGGCCTAGGCACAGTCATTGTAAGAAAATGGTCCGTCATAGTTGAGACACACAGGTGCGTCATGGTATATGAAAATCCGACTCACGTTTGACAAGTGACGCACCATTCCCGGGGGTCGAGGGGTGCGTCTTACAATTGATAGGTGATTATTATACAATTGATGCACTGGCTGCGAGTGTGTTAGGGCAGAGACAGTGCACAAAGTTTAGTCAGTGCAAGTGATAACGCTCGTGCCCGCAGGGCAAGTGCAATTATCGGATACGCAACTAGATTAAAAGCAGTGCACTGGAACTGCCCTAACACAGCAACTAAACAGTGCATCAATTGTTTTATTAGACGGGTCGGCAGTTATACAGCCTGAAAATATGCACGAAAAATTAGACCCTAGGCCTAGTAGAGGCGAGCACTCGACCGTAAGCTAGCTAGACCAAGTCTACCCTAGCTACGACTACGAACAGACGAGTACGGATACGTTGAATTAATATTTTTTTTCTTTTTCCCATCTGCACTGAAAATCCCAGTTTAATTCTCCATGAAATTTATGACGTGGCAAGAGAGGGTTAAGATCCTGTAACCATAGCCCGGGCCAGGGGCGGCGGAAGGTATTTTCGTTTGGGGGGGGGGCAAGCCCAAAAATGGCACTTATAGGCCCCTATTTCAAAAGGGGCATTGGGCGCATGGAGATATTTTTACCATCAGAATAGTGACGTTGCTGTTTTTGAGGCAATATAACTCGAACAAAAACCTCTTTTAAGTGGATTCCGCTATTAAAACATGAAATGTATACACATACTCCGCGAGCGAGCGTAGCGAGCGAGCGGTTTGAGAAAATTTGGAAAAATTATGTTGTAAAACTCGTTTTGTGGTCTATCTGGCGCTAACTAGCTCTGATTTAAAAAAAAAAAAGATGAAGAACATCTGCTAGATTAAAGGCACTGTATAACAATGTTACCAGTATAAAAAAAATCTGAGCTGCATGATTCCCCATCGGCTACCAGTGTCTCTGACATGGTCTAAAAATGAAGCCCTGAAAAAATTGCAGTTTAAAACGATCATTAAGTGCTTTAAAAAAGTAAAAATCTTTGAGAGTCCATTCCAGCTTTCCCCCATAGACTGCTGTGTTGCAGAATTTCCTATCGCCTGATAGGAAATTAGTGTGCCAATTTGTATCTGCACATATTGTACTAGTGACAGCATAACTGTCCAAACTTTTGTGTTCTAAGGTGTTTATTTGTCCATTCAAACACTGTCAGATATGTCAGATAGCAAAGTTCCACAATTGTTTAAATGTGTCTTCCACAGTGTCATATAGCGTCTTTAAGCTTTTCTGCTTGAAATATCTGTTTCTTCAGGGTAATTTAACTTGAGCAAAACTTTTTTGAAGGGGACTTCTGAACATTAAAACATGAAATATATCTACTCCGCGAGCGAGCGCAGCGAGTGAGCGGTTCGGGAAAATTTGGAAATTTTAAGTTGTAAAACTCGTTTTGTGGTCTATCTGGCGCTAATTATAGCTCTGACTTTTGCTTGTAAAAGCATGTAAGAACTCTGCTACATTAAGCTTTTCTGCTTGAAATAGCTGTTTCTCGCGGTAATTTAACTTGAGCAAAACTTTCTTGAAGGGAATCTCTGACATTAAAACATGAATAATATCTACTCGCGAGCGACGTTAGCGATGCGAGCGGTTTTGGGAAAATTTGGAAATTTTAAGTTGTAAAAACTCGCTTTGTGGTCTACTCTGGCGTTAATTACGACTCAGAATATTTCGCAAGTGGTTAAAAAGATGAAGAACATATATATATCAACGGATCCATACGAATCAATGAGCAAACACTTTAAGTGATGGCCAGCGATGATAAAACACATAGTTTCGTTATGAATTACACAGTCATAATGCACACTGCGAAATATACGCGAAGTTTTGTGAAAGAAAAAGGGGCATTCTTTCCTTAAGAAGGATTTCTTGATGAGAAGAAAGGCGACCGTCGACGTCGAAAAGTTCCCTCACGAAAGACACTTTTTTTATCGCTTGAAGAGCCACATGAAATAGAGCCATGTTTTCAAGGAAAGAGATGAGAGGGCCCAATTTTGGCCACCCGAGGCACTAAGGTGAGAGGCCAATATGCCCCTTTTAGGCACATAATGTGCCTCTTCATTGAAAGTATTCTCTTTAGTCTACGATGTACGTCAGGGGCAAAATACAGAGAATAAACAATAACAAAAAGAAAGGAAAATTACCTTCAGTGTGACGAATGTGCTTATTTTAAAAAATGTTCCACTTCACTCTTCACTCTTCACTCAGTGTGGGTACAAACCATTTAGCTAAGAAAAATGGCATTATTTGCCTTTAAGTGGGGGGCGGGTAGTGGGGCAAACAGTGGGAGGACCTAATTTTGCTACCCCATGAGGGCATTAAGATGAAATGCAATGCCCTTTTTCTACACAAAATGTTCATTGAACATAATTTACCCAATTATGCCTTCTCTGTACTGAATATATATGTACGCGCCCCGCCAGGGGCAAACTAGAAAGAAAATGAATGAAACATTAAGAAAATAATACATAATGATAAAAGGAGAATCACCGTCATCGACAAAAATGAATAGATCAAAAAAAAGGTGTCACTTCACAAAGGGCACATTTCGTTTTGAAAAAAGGGCACATTTTATTTTGAAAAAAAAAGGCATTTTTTTCTTATCCGATTTTTTTTTTTTATTTTTTTTAGGGGGGGGGGGTCGTAAGTGCCTGCCGCCCCTGGCCCGGGCAAAGCTAACCCTATCTCGACCTATAGTTACACTCTTTGTTTGCTCTTCGGTAGTTAACGTAATTGACATGTAAATAATTCTAAGAATATATTTCTACATTGATATATTCATTTGTTACTTGTTTGTGTATTTATTTATTTATTTTATTATTCATTTTATTGTTTATTTTGTTTATTTCATTGGTTAGTTTGTGGTTTACTTTCCCAGGTTTACTTTGTCATTTAGTTTATCGTTTAGTTTATTGTTTAGTTCATTGTTTAGTTTGATGTTTGCTTTGTTTGTTTTGTTTGTTTTGTTAGTTGTCTGTTTCTCTATTTGTTTATTTATTTACTTATTTATCTAGTTATTGGTTGGTTGATTGATTGATTGATTCATTCATTGATTGATTGATTCATTGATTGATTGATTGATTGATTGATTGATTGATTCATTTATTTATTCATTTATACTTTCTTTCTTTCTTTCTTTCTCTGTCCTTTAGGTAATTGTTCGTTCTAATTGTTTGTAATTTCAAAGACAGATAAACAACT
>JZLH01S0069037.1:33468-43715 GCA_001188425.1 Eucidaris tribuloides
AAAGTGTAACAATGAATTTTATCAAGTGAATGCTATCTGTTTACCTCCTCATGTCTCCTTTTCAATACCAATTCTCTCTGTTTGGCCGATGCTTCCAGACTTTTGATTTGAGATTCCTGTTTCCTGGATTCCTTCTTGAGTTGTTGGATCTGTCTGCTGCTAACCTGATCTTTCTGACGACTCTTCTGCTGCTCTTCTCGAATCTGTTTCATCAATTTCACCTGAAAATGATGATAAACAGGAAAAATGTGCATTTCAATGTCCTCAATCACAATATTTTTCCTGAGAATGATTTCTCTGTCCACCTTCCGAGGCATGTTCATGACGGATATTTTTTCCTAGGGAGGAAGGGGGATGAACATATATCACTTTGATACCTCTTTATAATATAATTTCATTTCAAATCTTTTCAGTTGGGGAAGTATTAGATATGAGATTTTTGCAGTAAATAATGTATGCTGGAGAAAATTACCGTAATTTCACCATCAAATCGCATTGACTGAAATTATATCATTCGATACCATGTGACACTGATATAACATAAAATTGAAACATATTCCAAATTCTTGGCAATAACAATGCGAAAGATAAAACTCTAACCAAGCAGGGTCGGATGATTCAAGTGATGAATGAAAAATCAATTGTATACACCACTTTTACTAAAGACGAGGGACTGATGCAATCATTGACTATTTGATTTAAAGGCACTGTATTATACAAACTGTTTCCAGTTTAAAAATCTGAGCTACACTGAATTCCCTCATGCTAGCAATGTGTCTTTGATAGTCTAAAAACGAAGCCCTGAAAAAATTGCAGTGTAAAACAATCATTAAGTGCTTTAAAAAAGTGAAAATCATTGAGAGACCATTCCAGCTTTTCTCCATAGACTGCTGTGTTGCAGAATTTCCTATCGCCCGATATAAAATTAATGTGCCAATTTGTATCTGCTCATATTGAAGTAGTGACACCATAAACTGTCCAAACTTTTGTGTTCTAGAGTGTTTATTTGTCCATTCAAACACTGTCAGATATGTCAGATAGCAAAGTTCGACAATTTTTTAAATGGGTCTTCTACAGTGTTATATAGTGTCTTTAACGTTTTTTTGATAACTAAAGATATCTCGAGATCAAAACAAGCAAACTGAATAGAACAAATGGCACTTGAAAACTAAGACTGTGCTCTTGACGTTGATGTAAGCATCATGTCACAAAAGTACTTTCTAATTGCCAAAGAGGGTGCTTTTCCCTTGCAATTTTTCTTTTTGGAGACACGCTGTTTGTCCCCAATCCCCTGTTCATACCTTGGTTTCCTTCATCCGTGATAAATCTCCTTGTAAAGTTTTCATCTGCCTTTCAAACTGAGATTTGGATTTCACGATTTTGTTGTGTTCTTTCTGGGCCTTGGTGAGTCTGTCTTTCTCCTCTGTTAGCTTCTTCAGTTTGATCTCAAATTCCTTGCGAATCTTCTCAGCCTTGTCCTTTGTCCTGGTCTCGGCCATGGAACCTGTGGAATTCAAGAAAATCAAAAGATAAATAAATAAGTTACAAACAGACTGTAGAGGGCAAGGCAAAATATTGTGACTTTCCGTGGTGCCATCATTGGTATTTATTTTACAAATCCCTACTGATGATTATCAAAGTATTATTAAAATCTTATTTCAGCTTTGTACTCCAAAATTACTTTGAACATTTTCAAGAAATTTGATTAATTATGACAGTCTATTACTGTCATGATCAAGTACATTTATCAGTGTATAAACTACCACAGACTTTCACTACATGCAAAGATAAATTAAGGTACGTAGCTGGAATGTCACTCTGTCACATCCACAGACTGTGAAGTGAATTTGCCTCGCTAATTAATCAATTGTCAACATGCAAATTGGAGAAATTAATGTGTTTTCTCATCAGCAATTTTATCTTAATCAATTTGAATTGTTATTTTTCAATACCAATCTGGAGATTAGGGAATTTTTTTTCAGAGCGTTTTGGGGTCAGTTCACCATTCTCTAGAAATAATTCACCTGTTGCCTCCATGATTCTGTACTTCGTGTAGAGTTAAGTCAAGAAACATTTGGTTCCCATAGTAAACAGGTTAAAAACTTCAAAACATATGATGAGTCTTGTAGTGAACAATGCCACATTAGGCAACATTTGGAGTGCAGTATGAACTTCAAACAGCTAATGTTGGGGACAAGAGAAGTGTAAAACAGTTGAAAATGAAAGCATACCCTTAAATTCTAACAATGTATTCGTTTTTTGTTATTATAATTCAGATTTCTGAACTTAGAATGAATTTTGTGAATAATTACCCCAAGTTGTAATAGTCCTAGGTAGTACTTTCCTTGGGAGCAATTGTTCAGGGTTAATTGTCCTGGGTGGTATCTGTCCCAGAGATAATTCCCTTCAGTGGTAATGGTCCCAGATGTTGCTTGTCCTAGGAGCAATTGTCCAGAGTTAATTGTCCTACCTGGTAATGGACCTAGGTGTTACTTGTCCTAGGATCAATTGTCCCTGGTTAATTGTCCTGGGTGGTAATTGTCCAAAGGTTAATTGTCATGGGTGGTAATGGTTTTGTGTATTTGTTTTTTGTGGTAATTTTGTGCAGCATTAATTGTCCTAGGTGGTATTTGTCCTAGCTGATACTTCATGATTGCCCTGTGTAAACAGTCATCCAGGAGATAATTGTCCTGAGTGGTGATTGTCCTGGTAATTGACTTAGAGATAATCGTCCTGGGTGTTTATTGTCCCTGGTGCTGACAATCCTAGAGATGATTGTCCAGGGTTAATTGTCCTGTGTGGTATCTGTCCCAGAGATAATTACCCTGAGTGGTACTGGTCCTAGGTGTTACTTTTCGTGGGAGCAATTGTCCAGGGATAATTGTCCTGGGTGGTAATTATCCCAAGTGGTGATTGTCGTAGGTGGTACTTGTCATGACTGGCTATTGTCTTTGGTGGTAACTGTCCTAGGGATAATTGTCCTGGGTGATGGTTGTCCTGGTTTGGTCGTTATCCTACAGATAATTGTCCTGGGTGGTAATTGTTTAGCGTTGACTGTCCTGGGAGTATGTCGTCATGTCCCTATGCTAAGGCTGTTAATTGTATGTTGTGTGCCTATGCAAAAGCCATTAACTGTATTCATTATGTATCACATTAGAGGCCTTTGCGTGGGCACACAACATACACTTAACCATCTTTGCATAGGCACATGGCGATGTGTTAGAGATTACTTGTCCTGGGTGGTAATTATCCCAAGTGGTGATTGTCGTGGTGATACCTGGCTGGTTATTGTCCTTGGTAGTAACTGTCCTAGTGATAATTGTCCCGGTGGTAATTGTCCTGGTGGTAATTGTCTTGGTGGTAATTGTCCTAAGAGATAATTGTCCTGGGTAGTAACTGTATCAGAGATAATTGTCCTGGGTGGTAATTGTCCCTGAAGTAATTATCCTGGGTGGTAGTTTTCCAGGGTTTATTGTACTGGGTTGTAATTATCCAGGTGATAGTTCTTTTTATAAAGTGCATTCATATATTGGTTAAAAGAATGTCACATGATGAAAAATAAACACACTACCGTGCTAGTCTGTGAGAAAGTACTATTTACGGATCCGTAAATAGTACTTCAAAGCCGTAAATAGTACTTCAAAGCCGTAAATAGTACTTCAAATCCGTAGATAGTACTTCAAAGCCGTAAATAGTACTTTTGTCGCAATCTGATTTGCTCCACGATTTGTTCGATCTGTCGGCATTTAGCCAATCAGAGGGGAGCTCACGCTGGCTTCTGCCAGCAGCGATCATTCAACGCGCAACAAAAACCAAGAAAAAACTCAGGAAATGTTGAGTTTTATTATGAAATGTAAACAGTGGTGCCTTAAATGTATCGGAAAGGTATGTAATTCCCTGTTGATATTATGCATTTTACTCATTAAATTATGTCCTAGTTTTTTCACAATAAACTTTTATAATGTTCGTCTTGCCGCTCCCTGCGGCGAGGCTGCGCCGTGGCAGGAGCTACAGCTACACAATATGATTGCACAGTAGCGAATGTCAAAATCTGGCTCATTTCGTGTCGCCGATAGCTTGACAAATTGGACGTCTAACTTACCATCATCGGCAGATGTTAGTTACAAGGATGGGAATAGCGAAATTAAATTGTTCGCTATAAAATTGACCGATTGCGAATTCCAGGTTAGCAACATACGCCCAACGCTATATTATTCCACGAACTTTTGGAACTCTTGCTTCATATAGCTAAAGAGCACGACGTTTGCCAAGCCGTCTTGTGTGGTTACATTGGATAGCACGCATGTCACAGCGCTCAGAGAATTTACTGCGCGTGTGACCCGGGTTCGATACCCACGCTACAGTTTTGTTTTAACAACTTTTTTTTTTTAATCTTTCATTAATGTCTTGGGGGAAACAAGGACTGTTCTGTCCGGTAAGCAACGTTAGTCGTTACTTACATGTAGTTAATTGTGAATAGTGACCTATAACGTAAGTTTAGATCTAACGTTAGTTAACGCCGAGTTAACGTTAACGTTAATGTTTAAATTGCATACATTTATTGAAATCTTTTAACCAATCAATAAACAATGAATATATGAATGCAGTTTATAGAACAAATATGTACGGCATTCATTCGAGGCTCTAGTTTAAAACTATGGTCCCTCGGTGACTGCACTAGGCTATTTTGCTTCGGGGCTGCGCCCCTCAGCAAAATAGTACTATTGCAATCACCTCGGGACTATAGTTTTAACTAGAGCCGCTCATGGCTGTACAATTTGTATATTATCTCAGTGGGGGAAAGCAAGGGGTGTAGGGGACATATATTTTGTGAGGACTAGTAGTGCTAAGACTCACCCAGGTTATTCAGGACTTTGTCTCTTTCGTTCTCCGTCTCTTTGATCTTGGTCTGGAGGGCGTTGAGTTTCTCTTCGTACTGGACCTTCATGGTGTGCAGTCTCTTCTGGCTTAACTCCAATTCCTCTATCAATCTCTGCTTGATGGTGATCTCACATGCCAATTCAGCAAGGTTCTCTTGAAGTTTGGAGTCCTCTGTGTGAAGGAGACACAAGTCTTACAGTATTATGTAGGTGTCACTTGGCCATTTTCAAAACCAGGGTTGGTAATTTCCCGGCAAATGTCAGTATTTCCCGCCCAGGTGGGAAATACTGGGAGATATTTGTAAATGCTGGGATGCAATGAAGATGTACAGGGAGGTACAGGGACATGCTTTAATAGACTTGGGGGAACACCTAGGCAATACCTGAAAATATTCAAAAAGTATATTTCACAGTATTTCCCTCCATTTTCAACTATTTCCCATTTTCTTACAAAATTATTGAGGCGGTATTTACCGGTATTTACCACTAGTATTTCCCACTCCGGCCAACCCTGTTTCAAACAAAAGTGGACATGAGGGTGAAAATTAAAACTTGCAAGAAATCAATAGGCTTCAATATTTTTTGAAACTAGATATCTTAGCTGATAGTTTTCCATGAAAATTACAGAAAATAATTTATCATATGTCGTAACACAGTGAATTTAGTACAAGGGTAATTAATGTTAACCCATTGGCTACGGGAACCGGATGTGTCCTGTGGGATTTTCAGAATCTCAGAGCCAACGGGTTAATGTGGGTATTTTTGCATTTGCCAGAGAGAGGGATTGGTCAATTGTGACTACATATGTTAGATAGGTAATCTAATTATGCACATGTTTTAGGACTCATGGTACTCTTGGAGAACTACTTTGGTACAAATCCTACCATAACAGATAATGGTCAGACACCCATGTCCAAAATTTGTCGTGTCACTCACGCACCGTTTCTTAATCATAATTATTTGTCCACTTGTTCAATAATCAAACTGGTAAATTTGACACATGGCCAGTCCTACATTAATACCGTAATATGGTAGTCATCAATTCATAACCTCGCAAGTGGGAAGATATGAGCCTTAAAGACTCTCAAATTGTCGGAAATGAATGTTATTATAATAATAATATACAAATGTACCAAGCTGTGAGAAAGTATAGTGGAAATTATCTATCTGAGGAGGGACTGGCATAGTAATATTTTTCCGAGGGGCGAAGCCCCGAGGAAATATATTACTGCCAGTCCCTCCAAAGATAGATAATTTCATTATACTTTCGAACTTAATGCTTGGTATATTTGTTTTATATCCCTCCCACTTAATAAAATTGAAAAATATTTTTTCAACGGCAGTCAAATGTTGTTGCAAGCCCCGATTTGTGCGAGCGCAGACACCGTAATTCGCGCAGCGCGATAAATTGATTGCTAACTTTAGCTAGGTTGCTACCAGGGAGTTTCGACTGTTGGTAGTATGCGCAGCATACGCTAACACGCTCTCGCGCGTAATCGAACGTCGCTGTTGCTACGTACGCTTGCGGAGAAGATCCCGGCTCTTCTCGACTTCGAGCTTGATTTGTTTGCCCTTTTTTCGTTTGTTTACATTATATTTCATTCCTGAGGAGACAATAAAGGCAGGGAGACTCTTCCGAGATTCGAACTTTTGGACGCCACGTAACGTAAGTTGACGTCTCATCTGGTGTTGTTTGTGTTGACATATCTACTAACGTTAGTCTCCACACACGCCGCGCCATACCGTAGGCCTAACACTAACGTAACAGTAACAGTACGTGATCCGTCGCATTTTCACAGCACGAAAGCTTGGCTTCGTGACACGTAAGGGCTAGGCAAGTGATAACAACCCCGTTGACCCCTCGGCAAGCCTCGGGGTCATGACAGGATGAAAGGCCCCATCGCCTCGAGCATTAGAAACAACTATGACTATCGCAGTCTGCTTCCGAAACGGAAAAATTTTCTACGCAACTGACCAATTTGGTGCAGTGCAGTAACGTTATGTACACAGGCCGCACACGTTGCCTGCGGGCGCTGGCGCAGTAAGCCGCAGCCGTAGGCGATGCGAGTTAATTTTTTGGTAAATTTTCCGCATTTCAATTTATGATTCATAAATCGGCGCTAATAATCCGAAGGGTCAACGTAAAATCTTCATTGTAACACCAATGAAATGTTAAAAATAACATTGAAATAAAAATAACATAGTAATTAGTATACTAAAATTGTCATTTTGAGTTTCGCCGCGAATGAGACGACATTTTGATTTCGGGTTGTGAGCATGCGCAGTATGCGCAGTGCTGCCGAGACAAAAATAGTGAAAAATATACGGAGCTGTGGCGAAGATTTTTAATTTCTAGTGAAATTATGTTTGATCGTTTTAGCATCAATCAACCAATTGCGATTCAGAAAATGCTCATGAATTTATTTACCCAGGTTAGCCACTTCAGTCAAATAGACTGTTCTCCCAGCGGGCCCTGCATAACATAAATGTTATTATTACCCTTCTCCGTTCTAGAATGCCGAGCGCCTGGCTAGAAAGCAGAAGGTACCATTTGCAAAAAGTCTTAGGTATGACCCGGCCGGGGCTCGAACCCGCGACCTTCCGATTGTGAGGCTGACGCTCTAACCACTCGGCCATCACACCGGTAATAATGTTTGAAAATTACCATTTGTAAGATGCACCATTTAACCCCTGGGGATGGCGCGTCAAGGTTGCGTCATGTTCCCCAGAATCAGTGACACACAGTACTGTCATGGATGCAAAATGTCCGTCACAAGACTGACCCTCATGTGCGTCATAGTAAGTCACTTTACCACGTTGCGTCATTTGGTGTGTCAATGTTTCTCAAATGTGTATCTTTGGCTAGTCGTTTTCATGAAATGGTGAGTCATATGTTTGACTCAAATATGCGTCGATGTAATGTAAAGGTGTGTCACTTTCTTTGTCGGAGGGTGCGTCATGATATCAAAATGTACGACTCACATCGGTACAATGACGCACCATCCCCGGGGGTCAAGAGGTGCGTCTTACAAATGACAAGTGCATTACAAGCAGAGGTGCTGTGGAGAGATTGGTAAGGCACATGCCTGATAATCTAGAGGTCTCGAGTTCGAGTCGGACGTCGCCCGGCATTAATGTCCTTCAGCAAGACATTTGTATTCTGCTTTGCTGCTCTCCACCCAGGTGTATAAATGGGTACCCTGGTCAAGCTATTTATAGCTTCAAGTGCATAATAGCTGCTTAGCTTAGATGTACCTGTCATGACCATGGGGGTAATAATACCCAGCACATAGGGACGTGCTATAAGCTACGTGTTATGCGCTATACAAAACGTGATATTATTATAGATTGTTTATCATTCAGATAAAGCCAAACATTTTCTATTTTACAAATGTCAAATTCTGTTTTTCTCTGTTTTACAAAATGTCAAATTTCTGTGTGTTTTTTTTCTGGGTTAGAATTTTGCAATTTTCTGACTGAAATGTTTTATTTGAAAAAAAATCATACATAATATCAAGCTTACTAGGCCCATGAAAGTTTTGATTCAGGTTTGAGGACATATAATTTACAGGTAAAGAATGATTTCTTTAGATTTATTACGCATCTTTTTGGTAAGTTTAGGTTTATTCAATCAATATATATTAATCTCATTTGGGGGGGGGGGATTTTTAGGCATTATTTTTTCAATTTTTGTTCAAAATGTTGTTTTCCGCATTATACCTCAAATTCTGTGATTTTCTCAGAAATTTGCAATACAGAAAACTTACACTTAATAAGAGAGAAATCATTTTTTAACTAAAGCAGCACAACTGCATCACACTCAATGGGTATGCCTCCAAATTAAAGGGAGCAACCACTCAAACTCAATGGCAATAAGTCCCTTTTTTTCAAAAGGTTTGGCCATCTTGTAGTTAAGTGTCTGCTGTGTAAATCACTCATGAATACTCTACCAATGGCAGGATTGACCATTAAAGGCACGGTTCACCCTGACGACAACTTGGTTTTAATAAAATCAGAACAATGAGAGAATGATATCAATAAAAGTTTGGCGTAAATCCACCAAAGAATAGCGGAGTTATGAACTTTCAATGTTTTAATTTTGTTTCGTCACATACGAGCCGGTCCCCATATGTCATGTAATATTAATTCAATAAACTGCCACTTTTTATTGGCTCATGATAATTGAATGTTCTGTTTTCAAAGAAGCATGTATGAAATAACATTTCTAATTATATAATGAATGCACAGGTAACATCATTTTCAATTTTCTAAGAAAATGGCACTTTATGGAATTTATATTACATGACAATGGGGGAGCTGTTCGCATGAGACGTCACAAATTTAAAACTTTGAAAATTCATAACTCCACTTTTCTTTGGTGGATTTTCGTCAGACTTTCATTAACATGTTTCTCTCATTGTTCTGCTTTTATTAAAACCAAGTTGTTGTCAGGGTGGACTGGCTGCTGCTATAACATGAAAACAAAAATTAATCAGGTTACCACGCAGAGCAATATCACAAGGTCCCCAAGTAGTGAGGAGATTGTGATTAGTCAATATTTCTCTGGAGCAAAATCACCTATATTGATGCAATTGCATGCTCATCTACCAAAAATATAATCCTTGCGGAAATTCCTACATATTACCCGTGCTGGGCCAAACTCTAAAACACCAGGATTTGCGACTTAACAGTACCTTTAAATGACTATTATTATGAGAGATTAAGTACTCCCACCCTGTTCTCCTTGTAAACAAGTAAATGTGTAAGTAGAAATAAAGTGTTTTGTAATTACAGTGATGATATGGTCATTACCGAGTATTCTAACAGAGGATAGATGCTCATTAGTATGCCACCAATGTAATCAATTTCTCTGAATGGTGTGACCCTCACTATTCATCATCACCCTTATCATCATTATCGTCTTCGCCATCTTCCTTTCCATCATTATCATCTTCATTGTCATCACCATCATCATCACCATCCTCACCACGGTCATCACCACCATCATCATTATCATCACCACCATCACCATTATTATCTCCATCATCATCGTCAACCATCGCCATATTACCACAATCTTCTTCATCATCTTCATCAACATCACCATCATCACTATCACCATCATTATCATCACCACCACCATCATAATCATCACCATCATCATTATTATCATCTTCATCATCACCATCATCATTATCACCATCACCATCATTATCATCACCATCACTATCATCATCACTATCATCTTCTTCATCATCACTGTCATCACCATCACCTTCAACACCATCATTATTATTATTAACATACCCTCCTCATCTGATTCCGAATCACTGCTGCTACTGGTGTCTTTATCTTCATCATCCTCAT
>JZLH01S0069054.1:0-14904 GCA_001188425.1 Eucidaris tribuloides
TGAACTATGTCCACTTAAACTGAACTTTTAATTATTATTATTATTATCGTTTTTTTTTTTTACAAAAACAGTTTCTTAGGCGTGACAAGTTTTGGCACTGAAACATGTACAATTTGTATTCAACACCTACTTAGAGTCGGACTGTCTGGGGATTCAGAGCGCACACAAAATTAAGAGGGATATGACTTGATGTTCAATTGAATTTGCATTTAGCCATTCACGGTTCACATACAAAACACATACACACAATGATTTGTGGGTAACACAATTTCACAGACTTTTCTGCAGAAATTGCAGATCCATTAGCAGCAATAAAATGACAAATTGTCAAATTCAGAACACATCAGTTGCAACAGTTAAAATTCCATCACACTCACAATGTTGCTTTGAACACATTATTTATGAGTAATGCTGCCAACCCAAAATGATGATGGGAAGCAGTGCTGAACTTTTCACACCGAGGGGCCATGGTTGGATTCTGTTTACCCTTACCCCAAATAGCTGAATGACAAATTGGTTGGATTAATTTGAACATCTCAGTCTATCACATCCTGTATCCTCTATGTGTTAGTGATGGTAAAAGTTTTATTTCACGGTATATGAATGTGCAGTAGATGTGAATATGAAGTTTTCTGTAAAAGTAGACTATACACATTGTTTTCCAACTACATGTATACTTGTTACAATCTGATCTGATGCCTGATGCTCTACTCCTTGTTAAAGCTATAAGGAAGATATTTTTCACTCCCCTTTTTCTTTCACTACAGTTATACCCCATTTTACACTGCCCCTACCCCAATAAAGAATTACGTTCTCATAAAATTTAAGTTATGTGTATTTCTGTTTAAAAGTCCTGATTAAAGAGTGTTAGTGCCCAAAATGCAAAAGTGTCATGAATTTAAAGACACTATATAACACTGTAGAAGACCGGTTTAAAAATTGTCGAACTTTGCTATCTGACACATCTGACAGTGTTTGAATGGACAAATAAACACCCTAGAATACAAAAGTTCGGACAGTTATGCGGTCACTAGTACAATTTTTGCAGATACAAATTGGCACATTAATTTATTCTCAGTCGATAGGAAAATGTGCAACATAGCAGTCTATGGGGGAAAGCTGGAATGGTCTCTCAATGATTTTCACTAATTAAAGCACTTAATGATTGTTTTAAACTGCAATTTTTCCAAGGTTTCATTTTTAGCCCCTATCAGAGACACTGGTAGTATGGGGAATCATGTAGCTCAGATTTTTTAAACTGGAAACATTGTTATACAATGCCTTTAAAATAGTAACATACAAGTGCATATGCCTTTAAAATAAGTGAATCAGTAAATTATGCATATCTGTGGAATGGCATGAATGATTGTAATAAATAAGTTTAGAAGCCCCCACCAAGCCCTATAAGATAAACCAAACAGAATTGAAATCTGCAGTGAAATGTAGAAGTAGCATTTTGCTTTAATTGCAAATACTAATTGCATAAATTTGCATAATTAATGAATGTCAGAATTCTGTGTAAAAATTTGGAAGCCCCCACAAAGCCCAATCAGATAAACCAAACAATCAAAATCCATTGTGAAATGTAAGAGAAGTAGCATTTTGAGTGTTTGAAGAAATTCACATAAATTTGCATTTAATTTAATTTATGTAGTTCTGTCTAGAAGTTAGGGAGCCCTCACCTATCTTCATTAGTCAGAGCAATCAGAATCAAAATCGGCCTGGAAATGACAAAAAAGAAGCAAATTTTGACATTTCCAGCACACATGGACACACAGACACACACACAAACTGACTTTATCACAATACCCTTCCACTTCAAAATACAAAAGCTAGGTGCAAACACATTCATGCAATATGTGATGTACTATGTGAACTTGGAAACACAGTTATTAGCCCAGATTACCATGGCCATGATCCTACGTTTCCAATCCATTTGTTCACTCAGTGCCACTCTATCCTTCCTTTAAATCTCGCATCTGCCCATTATCAGCCAGTCTCTGCATCGATCGAGTCATCATCGACAGTCCATCTCGCTTTTTTACCGACCCAGGCGTCTATTGCCCCTCAGGGTCAAGGTGTATTTGTTTTAAGCAGGACGGTTGGTGTAATTATCGGAATGAATTTGATTAGGCCTGATTGTACATCTGTGTAATCAACTTCACGTCTTTCCTGACCCTGAAGTGCCCCATCAATTACTACACTCCATACATAAAGGATAAAAACGTATGTCTGCCATTTCATAACTGGCTGGTTGTACTTTTCATAATAACAACAAAAAACTGACGGGTTTCTATCCTTACAGGCAAATTAGCATACATTGGTTCCTTTGATGTGTTATTTTTGTTACATTGCCCATTTGTTTCTCTTTGTTTTTTATTTTTTGAGTGTTTTTATACTACTTTTTTTGCTAAATTATCTTAACTCGCTGTGTGCACTAGTTGAAATCATTTGGGCAAAGACTCAGTATATTAAATGCACAATTGCTTACAATGAATGTCACAAATGTTGCCAATTTTGTAATGATCTTTGCAATTTCACAAAATTCATATATTAATATTTGTCCAATTTTTTGAAAGTTTCACTAATCTGTTCTTCTGATTTTTCTACCTCCTTTTAAAGCACATTGTTATTAGCCTGGAGTTCCCCTTTAGACTTATTACACCCCCCCCCCAAAAAAAAAAAAATTAATGGAAAAAAAATCATAATGGAACCCTCAATTTTCCTTTATATACAGTGCACTCCTGTTTCAACAAACACAGTCATAACAAAATTCATTCCATGTTACAACGAAGTAAACATTTAAGTCCCAAAATTATTATCTCTATATATTTATATACTTAATTGGTTCGGTTATAATGAAATTTCGATACAACGAAAGAAAACTGCCGGTCCCGAGGACTTTGTTAAATCGGGAGTTGCCTATATACATGTAGGGTTAAATGTCTAACGTATCCGAGCAGGGTGCGACATACCGCTTGCCCCGGGATGCCCGGGCAAGTAAACATCACAGTCGGGCAGCATTTTGAGTGTCAACTTAAAAATGCTTGCCCGATCGGCGACGTAATAATTTGCGAAAGCAAACCTAAGTAATACCTCAAACTGTAAGTGTGAAAATGAATAAATAGTGTTTTTAGGAGAAACGCTGGAAACTGGCGGCAATATATTTGCCAAAATGGCGTTCTGGGCAAGACGGCGCCAAATTCAGCTTGGGCGCAGGACGCACAGCGGGCAGGAAGCTCGGCATATAAAGGCAGTGCAGATCAGAGACAGTCTGCCTGGCTGAATAACTTGGTCCAGAAAAATAAATCGCGGAAATTGTGGGCAAGAATTGAGAATTACAGAAAGTATTCAGTGAAAAGATGACTGAGAGCTAGCAGCAAAAGTACAAAATGTTTCAAAATAACGGCAGAAAATATATAGAGCCACCTCCAAAGACTCAGCAGCTTTAGGCCGATAGAAGATTGCCAGTCCATCATGTGTTAAATGGTGTATGGTTTTGTATTTTAGTCTTACTTGCGATATTGGCGGTGTATGTCACTTGAAATGATAAATCTGACTCATGAAAGTGTCATAGAAGATCAGAACCTAATATTTTGGTGATGATTATAAGTGGGTTTAAGAGGATCAACTTGGTCAAAGTGCAAATTGTAAGAGGCAGCTGGAAACATAGCTACATGACCCATTCAGTCAACAGAATGATCCCCGTGAACTCTTGGGTTGGAAGATGGCAGGCGTGGTGTCAGTTCCTGGCTGGGGTAGTGGTTTTATGAAGAAATGTTCTAAATATTTTCGCATAGTATGTACTCTAATCTAATAAATTCTGATTAGGTAATCATTTCAAGATTTTGAGATACAGGATGAAGTGTATAATTCTAATAAGCAAGTTTTGGGGTGAAAGGGATATGGAGAATAGACACTAAAACTTTATTACACTGATCTACATTTTTCAACATTTTTTTTTAGTACGGGGTTTGGGAATCAATTTTGCATTCCTAAGAGGATAATATATTTAAGACTACCATGAAGTTTTTAATGTCCACAAATTAACTCTTGGTTATATAGGCGGTGATCCGGTGTGGGGTTACATGACCCACCCCCTCAAGGGAGGGGGTTATCCCCCTTGATTTTTTAAGCTTAATTTTTTCCAAAATTTGTTGGCATTTTTGATAAATTTTATAGACACTGAAAATATACTTAACAATTTTCTGTATAAACACTTAAACATTTTTATCTGGAAACATATATAACTGAAATTATGTTTATCTACATGTATATGATAGCAAAAGTTCATGGCTACGGTGGTTATTTCTAGAACACTTCATTAACTTTAGAACACTTCATTAACACTTAAACAAATTTGATATGAAATCATAACCACGTTTTAGTTTACATGTACGTGTTGAAAATCACAATCTCATCAACAAACATTTTTGTATAGATTAGATGTTCACAAAAATGTGTATTAATGCTGTGCTGTCTCCTCCCCCCCCCCCCCACCATCCCCACAACATGAAATCGCCACTACCGCTTGGTGGAAGACATTGTTATAATCGTTCATATATGAAATAAATGATGAATGAACAGTAAAAATTGATCATTGATTTTCATGAATATGAAAAAAAATCATTGATGTGAAAATTTGTGAATGGTTATGTATACATACTTTTATGTATATCTATACATATTAATCACACAAATCAATAAATTTCTGTTATTTTTTCGGGCAAGCATTTTTGAGCTGTTTGAAAATTCACTTGCCCGATCGGGCAAGTGGCCAAAAAAAGTTATGTAGCACCCTGCGTATCAGTATTTTCAAATCAGACCTGAAAGTAGTCCCCCAAAATAAAATTGTATTTCCTACACTGAATGTAATATTTATAAACAAAGAATTATATATTGTAGATAAACAGCATGACCTGCACAGAATCCCACATATATAACGCCAAGCTATTTTGGGGTACCGTTCATAAATCACTATAGGCCTGTTGAGAGGGCAATATCAGGAATATATGAGGTCAATACCACTTACAGGAGTAATAACCTCCTTCTCCCCATCTCTAAATCTTAATATTTGTTTACATCCATCCTGGTAGAAGTCAGGATTTCATTTGTTTTCCATTCCATCTAAATAGAAGCCAGACGAAGCAGAAGGAAGCAATTGAGTATCAGGCTCTTAAAAAGGTCACCAAGCCACCTCAGGAAGGCTTCAATAGCTCCTGTGTCCTCATCAGACTAAAGTTCAAGGCAGAGGAAATATGGACTACCATTTCTGTATTGATATCACAATATTGTGAGTATGGAACAAGGAGGGTCAATAGCCCCATTGTGTTTCTCTCTTTTGGCAATGAAGAAAATTTTATACTGCGTGATGATGTCAAAAAAAAATAGGGTTAGAAAATATAGGCTGTCTTGAAGTATTTGCCATTAATTTCTGTAAATACTTCCATATGGAGTCCCATAAATGTATCTTTAAATTCTCTATTCAGTAGCTTCTTCTTTCCTCCTCCACCTCCTTCTTATTCTCTTCCCTTTTTCTTCTCATTCTTCACCTCCTCCTTCTCATCATTATCATCATCATCATCATTGCCATCATTATCATTATCATCATCATTATATCAGTATTTCTCATTTTTAATAATATATTCTCTTCGACAAAGAAAATACAAAGAAATCATGAAACAATGTGATTTCAAACAAGATGAAGTATATGCATGCACTGAACAGAGATAGTTAAAACAGTCAACTTAATAACTGTGTTCAAAGGACCATCTTACAACAATGTGAAGCATGAACATGAGGCATAAAAAGAATGTACAGAATTAATTTCACCTATTGAAGCTCAGTTTGCTCCCATAGACTGTCCCTTGCAACTTGGGCCACAGATGGGTTTCCCTGATTTCTCTGCCTGTATTCAAAACAACTTGCCATCAGCATGGAATGCCCCTTTAATTCTTCATTATTACCCACAGGTTCAAGACTGAATTTATCTAGTTCAGGCAGCAAGCAATGAGTTAAAGTACATTAACATTAATCAATACCTAATCCTACTCATTCCTGAAATCTCCAACATTACAGGTTCCTGACCTTGATATCCAGAACGATAATCATTATTGATGTATTCATATCTGCAGCAGGTGCAACAGCGACAGAACTAATCCCATGAATACACACCTCAATCTCTAGGGGCATGTGTGGTTATGGCCAAAACAACCCCACCCACCTCAACCATGGGAACAAAATGAACTATAGTACTAATGAAAAGTAACAATGACTATATTCCCTAATTTGAATGGATAAACTTCAGAGCTGAAGCCCAGTCATATCACCTGCTCAATAACACAGGTTCAAGGTCAAGTTCAAAAGTGTATAGTAGGGGATGTGTGTTTGCCATGGTTTCCTGTTTTTGTAAAAGGAGGGAAGTAACAGAAACATGCCTTGATTCTTGCAGGATTGTTGGGGGGGAGGGTGGGGGGGAGTGGAAGATAGCGAAATTAAGCAATGTTTGCTTATCACTTGTCTACACTGAAATGCAATTTGTAATTAAAAAATATGCTAACAATTCATTTTCAGTGTTGACAAGTTCTACCGTATAGTATTTGTCAGTGTATAAGCTGCACCCGTGTATAAACTGCACCCCGAACTTTTGGCCTCACTAAAAATATTAAAAATACAATACATACTACAATACATATAACAGAAAACATTCATCCATATCTATAATCTTTACAAAAAAAGTATTCATTTAGTCATGTTGCTTTAGTACCAGGTACTACCAGTATCCATAAATTCCAAAATCCAAATAATGTCTATTTGCTGGTTTCAAGGTCAAAACTTACTTCTAGGAATAATACTAGAGGGGAAAAAAATGATTTTTTTTGGGGGGGGGGTGGGGGATTCTTATTTCATCATAAAACATGTATGCTATCAGAAACATTTAATCATTCCATAACTGATTCACTTCTTTCGTAAATTTACACAGGAAATGGAAAATTTCATAACAATATAATTCATGAAATCAACTTCTAAAAATTCTCATACAGATACATCAAGCATTTATTGTTGAGTACCCTAATCAAGGATAACATGGATGCTGTGCAAAGTCTGTGTTAAATCTGCCAAACACACAACCATATATTTCTGGATAGAAGCAGGTCCTTTAAATTCAAGAAGTTGTCCTTAAAGTCCTAGATGTGTCAAGTTGAAGAGTTTGCCTGTAAGATCAAGGTGTCAGGTAACACCAACACATCAATGCCTTTGATTCTTGAATGCAGCTGTACCACCATGTATGCTTTTACCCCTGGAGCTCTCCCGAACTCTGCTTTCACTTGTCCCTACAAGTACAATTAATGATCAATTCCATACCTGTAGGCACTGACGTGGAATTCTCCAAGGGAGCCATTTTACAGCAATTTCTTCTTGCACTAACCCTACTAATCTCACTGGAAGGAGTGAACTTCAAACTGATACAGGAGGGGGGGGGTATGTCATTCCAATTAAACTTCGAAGCTTGTATATTTGGGGGTCAGGTTCATTTTTTCCCACCAGCCTTTAAAATTATATGGCTTACTCACTCAGTCCAGGCACAGTTTGACAAACACACACATAAACATACAAAACTTAGGGATGTTGAAACCCTTAACATCCCCTCCCCCCCCACACACACGCACACACACACACACACACACACACACACACACACACACACACACACACACACACACACACACACACACACACACACACACACACACACACACACACACACACACACACACACACACACACACACACACACACACACACACACACACACACACACACACACACACACACACACACACACACACACAAACACACATAGGCCTATATACACTGGTACATGTAATATCTCAACTGTACAACAAATGTTCTGACCAAAGTTGATATGTACTTACCTAAAATGATTTTATATATCATTTTTTATTTTACTCTACCATATACAATGCACAATTTTATTTAATATTGCCCAGAGTGATTGATACTGTACATTTCCATATTACACTTACAGATTTTGCAGTTTACCAAATCTGTCTTTGCTTTTAGCACATAAATGGTGACCGATATTTGACTTGAATCCTGCAATGCACTCGACACTACATTACTTGAACATTCCTAAAATGCAAGTACATGTACATCTCACATAACATTGAATCTAAAACACATTCATCTGGTAAAATTGATCACCATGAGTAAAGTTAGGTATTTTCTCCATCAAAATAAACTTTAAAATGTGTACAGGTCTTTGCAAAAGTGAAGTTATTTTGAGTGATAAAATAACTTAAAAGCCTGCATTGAATGTCATGAAAATACATTCCTATGGATGCACAAAAGTAATTTACACTGAAATCTACATCCACTCAAAAATAATTTGCTAGTATTATTTCACTGATGTTGTACAGGTTTAAACTAGATCTGAAACTTTCAATAAAGTAACATTTCAATACAAAAATATTACGCTTATTCAGCTGATAAATGATGAAAGTTGCACTTTAAGATCTTGATTGTTATGATAAAAACATCAGATATGTTACCCAGAACTTCTACATCATCTTGATAAGGTGTATACAGGTGTGACATAAGGTTTTGTGCAGCATGATTAGCTCATTAGCAGATTGATGAATCCACATCAACACAATAGACAGTCCTCATCAGTCAAAGCTGACGATGATGTAGAGGTAACATGCACATTATTGATTTAATGTGCATGGCAATGTTACATGTACATTATATCAAAAACAGCACGTTGGTCTTAAGCCTCAAAAGAAAAAATCTATAGTATGATGAATGTGCAATGACATAGTCAAGTCTAACACAATTTCCCAAACAGCATATCACCTACCAGCAATTCAAAGAGCAACACGGCCATATAAGCAAACCAAATCCATTTTTTTTATAAGCCAATTATATTAAAAATGAAATAAAGCAACATGTATTATTGCCTTTTTTGCCCTATTGCTAATGGATCATAACATTAAATTCGGAACAAATGCAGTACAATTTTAATCATCGGTATAGTGTTAATCATAAAAAAACAATGGTACATTTGTAATCATCAAATTTATATGATTTTAGTGGGTGGTTCTTGCAAAGTACTTTGAACTTTGTAACAGAAGATTAGGATTTTGTCACTCATACATGTAGCTTTATGGATTGGGGGGGGGGTGGGAGGGTGTTCAAATGTCTTCTGCTAAAATTTTATCAGTCCTGAAAAATTGACTAAAAATATTTAATAACATTGACATATGTATATGTGTGGAACGAGAAGTAAAACAAAGAATGGTTATGAAGTGTACGCTATCTGAAATTCCACTTTAGAAGTCTTAAATCTATAATTTTTGTTTATTTCTGGCAAACAAAAAACATTTAAGCAAAATATCAATCAAGTAAAGTGTTTTACACGAATATTACTTAAAAGAAACTGTATTCTATTTCACTTTAATTAACATATAATTCCTTAAAGACAGAGTACACATATTCAAGTTTGTCTTATTCTACATGTATTTTAGCCAGACCTTTACAAAACACAGAATATATAAAAAGTTTACATTCACTTCACATAACAAACCTAGTACATGTACTACATGGAATGCTCTTACAGTGCAATACACAGTTGTAGTATGTAAAGAATGTAATTTCACATTGTCATTACCAGACTACTGTGTACTATTAGCCTGAAGAGCACAGGTCATGCGTACATCTACAACTTTCATAGTCAACATCATCAAACATCATCGACGGCAGCAAGGCAACGCCATTTCACTCACCTCAAAGATTTAAGGTACTTAAAGGAGGAGATTTTCATCGACGACAGGTATTAATACACGCTCCAGTTCACAAACGAAGAGTGCTTTTCATTTGGTATTGATATGTCCCAACCTATTGGTACATGTACATGCCCTACTTACATATATACTACAGATACATCTTGTAGTAGATTTACATCTATCATGCAGAGTCAGATAAAATTCATATTAGGTATTATTTCTGTTTATATTCTGATTTTAAGTATAAGTATGGACAATCCCATTAATCCAACTTGCATGATTCATCATGAAATGGTTCACAATTGCTGGATGAAAAGTACAAGTGTACATGTAGTAACCTGGCTATTCAGAACACCACACAGCACTATTTGAATTAACCCAACATGAGGTTCTCGAAATACATAGCCTGGGGGGGGGGGGGGGGCGACGTGTCATTACAAGGTGTACACCATGCGCATGTATGGACTTTTTCGACAATGGCACCCTAAACAAGTAAATGCACCCTTCGATTGCAGAATACCCTAAACAAGTAGACCCTACTCAGCGTCTGATTGAGATACCCTTTTCAATGTAAGGCCTTTTGTTAAAAGTATAACCCTTTTTCCTGATATTGGGCGATTTTGATGCCCTTGTCACAGTGTACGCGTGTACATCGTCCGACCATGACAAACAAACACCTTTTTACATATTTTTTCACACGCGCATGGTCTACACCATTGTAATGGCAGTCCCCCCCCCCCCCCCCCCGGATATAAAGTGCGTACAGTGACATAATATAAGATTCTTGAAGACTACTAGATTTATTCTACATCATTAGAAAATCAGTACAATGTGATAATGATGGCTATTGCATAATACTGACAGTTATGCTATGTAAGTGGTAATCTTGAGAGAATCTAATTATTAATACTTAGAGCACAAATGAAAAAACACTCTGTATACATGTATGTGCCTGTCTGTGTGTGTGTTTGTGTGCACATATATGCATCTGTGCACAAGCTGTTAAAGTAATATATCACAAACACAGATTCCACTTAAAGCCAGAGAATATTTTTGGTTTATTATTTTGTCATGAAATATAGTACTGTTATGCCAGACATCAGAAAACAACATCAAACCTAGTATCACAGATTGGTCAGGGCTCCCCCTCCACTTAAATACATGTATTTTCATTTCTTAGTAATTTATAGAAATGTTACATGTTTCGTTGTACAATTATCAAAGCATTAACATATGATGTCGATCTATCTTAAAAAAAAAAAAAAAAGAATTTCAGAGAAAATTCATTTTTCATCTTATACCAGAGCTTTACGCTATCTTTAAACACACTGCCAAACCCAAACCTTGACATACTTCACTTATAAACTTATGCTGGTATAATTAAAAGTTAAATCACACTGATTTGTTTACGATCCTTACGCAAACCAGTAATTTAGAGAAAAGAATATTATTCTACATGTACCTTGATTGGATTTTCCATGCAATCCTGCAATAAGTTCAGATGAAAATTTATGAGCATAATTTCAAATACGATGCAAAGTGTGTACAATTCCAAATCCACCATCACTCATAATTCAACACTTGTAATGATTTACACCTTCACTATCCTAAAATGAAGTTTTACTTATCAAATAATTTTCTTTTTATTTCCGTTAATGATAATGTCCACTATCTTTAAAAAACATATCAATCTACATTGTAATAACTCCCTAGGTTTTTCTAGCAACCCATACACACATCACATTCACATGGACAATCTCTCTCCCATTAGCAACATCATTCATGTTGTCAGGTCGTAACCCAGGCAGAATCTCTGAAGTGTTTGCTCTGGGGCAAATAACGGGGGTTGTGGGGCAACAGGGGGCAGACGCATGTTTGCTCATGTTGAAGAAAAGTTATCCATTTTACAAATTAGCCATTTCATGTCAAGGGTACTAACTTAGCTAGTTTTGCTTCCAGACATAATTTAAATCAATTCATCAAATAAACTGCATTGACTAGGACTATGCATTGGTGATTTGGACCCACAGCATACAATGCACTGGGAGAATTACCGTCGCTTGTCCGGCAGAAGGTCCCTAGCAAATGTTCCCGGCAGAAAGGCCTACCCAGGAAATATTCTCTCATTTGAAAAATATTGCCTGATTTGATATTTGTACTTAACAAAAAAATCATAAAATCTAAAAAATATTACATTACTTTGATTTCACATGAAAAGAGACCAGGATTTTCAAATTAGAGGTAATTAAACATTAACGCCCTTCTGTCTTGAACATTTTCTAGGGCCCTTCTGCCGGACAAGTGACAATACAATCACAGGGTCTAGAATCAAGACTAAAGCTCGGCATGGGATGGGGATAAAATGAAAAAGAGTTCATTAGAGATGATTGAGTGAATGCTAAACAGGACTGATTCATGTTTATTTGCCAAGGAACATGATCAATCACAGTACCATTAAATGACATTTACAGCACGAGTATTAAAAAAAAAACACCACTCTTCAAGTTAGAGTTTATTTCCTCTCTTTATGAGAGGAAACATTTTGGCTAATTTTACGTCTCAGTATAGTCGATGAGTCTGAGTACGTCTCAGTAGTGGAGACAAACATTCAGGCTTTCAAGCAAATTAAACATTTTAAGTATACATGTAAAAAATTGACATTTTTAAAGATGGCATCGGCTCACTGCAACAATGTAGTACATTAAAGTGGCAATTTGGCAAAATTTTGGTGAATTTCATTTTTTAATGCCATTAGAGAATAATGAAGATTGTTTTGTTTTGGGTTCTAATGTACCTGACAAAAAACGTGATCTCACAGTAGAAGGGCATTATTTTCAGACTATATTTAGATATGAAATGCGCTTTTAAAATTTGCATGCTACCAATAGTATCTAAAAATACATTTTCTTTATATCAGATTAAATGTTAACTAGAAGAAGAAGAGAAGAAGAAGGAGGGAGGAGGAAGAAGAAGAATAAAGAAGATGAAGAAAAAGGAGAAGAAGAAGAAGAAGAAGAAGAAGAAGAAGAAGAAGAAGAAGAAGAAGAAGAAGAAGACGAAGAAGAAGAAGAAGGAGAAGAAGACAAAGAAGAAGAAGAAGGAGAAGTAGAAGAAAGAGAAATATGTAATATGAATTTTTATAAAGTTGAAATTCAGGATGACATTTTACTATTTCTCATTAAATATCAGAAAATTAAAAAAAATAGTAGAGTCTAAATCTAGCATGATTACGTAATGACTCTGACCCTATTTGTTGCTATGAGAGAGTCAAGTGCCTAACCAATTCAGAAAATAATACTTAGCATTATACCAAAATTATTGTCTTGTTCGTAAAATATTTTAAAATATATCTCACTTCTACTGAAGATAGTAAACTATTCAGGTTCTGGAAATATACTCTCTCAAACATCTACCATGTCCTACCCTGCAAAATTGCTGAGTGAAATTAGATTTAACCTTTGCAGGAACATTGCAACAAAACTCATAGATACACTTTTACATGAATATATTCTAGGTATGGTACTGACAGGGCAAAACTCAGATGACATAAAAATGTACACTGCCCAACACGGATTGTCAATGATAAGTCCACTGAGTAAATTTTGTCATCACAACAAGCCATGTAGATTTTCCCCTGTGTTCATGGATCAAATATCAAGGTTACTATGTATATCACGGATGTTGTATAATGTAGCAATTCATATTAAAATCATGACAACCCAAATGACTTGATAGGGGAATTACTCTCAATAAATCACATGATATAAAGCTTCATTCAACCTCAATTTAATAGGATTAGAACTATAATCTACTTTAGTAATGGAGAATGAAATGCGCATTGGAATAAAATGCCACAATGGGTTCAAATATGCAGGCTTCGGGAGTAAACTAGGACAGTGCACAATTTGACAAGTGCGGTTGTTTTTTCAATGAGTAGTTTGACCTACACATGTCACTTTGAGGCACAAGACAAACATTTTGAGAACATGACCGACTGATTTTAGCTAGAGGGATTAGCCTACAATCACATTATCTTTTCAATGTATTCTGTTTGTGTAACACATTTCCTACAGGAATTCGTTAAAGCTAAGGTATAGTTTTGGTAAATGGTAAAAATTAAAATTCTTTTTTTTTTTTAGATACACATATATGATCTACATGTATCAATGCCCTGAAAATTGCTTGCTCTGAAACCCTCCCATTTTTGAGAAATTTTTGAGAAAGTGATGGACTTGCAAATCCTGAAACCTATCTTTAAAGAGTTGCAATGACCCATACCAAAGTTTAAAAGTATTTAATGTTAACCGGTAATCCATATAAACAGTAACTTCTGGTTCCTGTGAAACAATGGTGATTGTGAATGGTGACAATCTCTTACAATAGTTGATCCATGGAGCTGTGATAGCAAAAAAAAATGTCTTCCCACTTCCTATTCTCTCAATTTGATTTCGGCACATTCCGTTACCATCCCTTGCCCTCAGGAAAAGGTCATGTTGACGGGCAGATGTCACATGACCTACATACACTCTATCCATGATCGATCAAGAATTAATGAATTCATGAATTCATGAATATCTTAGCTTGTAGTGTCAATGCCTGGCGTTTTTCTGGCCACACAGCTCAATATCAGAGCCTACATGTAGCTCAAAAAAAGCTATGATAAATTTTAGCAGCTTCTCATAGATTAACATTTAACAAGGAATTATTTTTTATTCCATTATTTACTATAACTAAATGTGTCTCTGGCACAGTTTTGCAACACAATAAAGTTGTATCGTTTCAAGTAATGCTATAAAAACAAAAAGTTTGACAATAATTTAACTTGTCTCATGAAATCATTCATAAAATTGAAAGGTTTACATCAATTGGGTGTTTTCATAAAAATCAGAGAATTTTATCACAGTTTTGAGGTTGAAGTGGGAAAACTTATATTTCCTTTTGATTGATAATAAATAATTATACAATATACACTGTATCTTCAGACAGTATTTACAACATTATGATAATAATTACATTCATTCTTAGAAAGGGTATATTGTTACCAGCAACTTTTGTACAAAATGTTGCTCTATTGTGCATACAGTGAAAATAGCTTTTT
>JZLH01S0069054.1:16632-38668 GCA_001188425.1 Eucidaris tribuloides
AGCTTTTTGAAACTGACACTACATGCCAAAATTTGATAATGCAGTGTTCAAAAGTGCGCAACATGTTAGAAATAGCAAAAACAAGCAGTATTTTCACTCAGTTACAGTAATCTCTTAACTGGTGGTGAAATTAAAGGTGTGCAAACTTGGAATCTGCCAAAATTCCTCACCAAGAAATTGACATTGCAACATGCACGCATAACACAAATGACAGTCATATTTCTTTATAATCCCCTTGGCAACGTACTGTAAACAATCAACATGACTGCCAATGACTTCCTATATGCATTCTTCAGGTTCCATAGACTCACATGGGATTTAGCCAGTACAAGGTCAATGGCACAACATTCTGACATGCCTAAACAAATCAGATGCTTGCCACATGGGACATAAAACGGTTGCTTTCACTCTGGAAATTTGCCATTTTTAATGGAGTCATAGGAAGTAATAAAAAGGTTCTTAGTAAGTGTACAGTAATCATGAAATTTATCTTCTTTTATGCAAACCAAGCCAGACCAAAAGTTAAACTTAGTATGTCACTCACATGGGTCAATTGTTAAAATCTACAATTACATTTATTTAAATGTGATTTCAATGTGTGTCAAGACCTATGTAGTTCTGCTTAAATAGCTAAATTTATAGTACTACCATGAAACCGTGGGGGGGGGGGTGGGGGCCTCGTCCAAAGCAATCTTGGCTACTTTTGTGCATATATTTAGACTTTGAAGAATATAATAATATTTGCCTCGCTTTGTTCTGATTTGCTTTGTTTATTTTTTTCATTTGTTTCTCATCTACTGGTAACATACACTATCAGCCCATTTTGATCTTCTATTTACTAACAGTTCTGGTCAGATAAAGGACCTACTATTGTAAAGTCCAGATAAATGCCATGCAAATGTAACTTCTGTAATTTCTTCTAGATATTTATAGAAATGGCCCAAAATTAAACATCATAAATTACCACTTAATAGGCATTCTTTTAAAACAGAGATTTTGGTATAAAATGCCACCACATAAAAACACAAACCCAAAAGTGGATGGTATTCAAGAATCCATTTTATTCACTTTTCTCTTTTAATTCATACAGTGCACCAAATTGCTCTGATTTTCAGCAGCATTTCATTCATTCGAGAATAATTGAAGTAATAAGTATTAGGCTCAAGAATAATGCTTGGAACTTACATTCACACTACATTCCTTTTGGTATTGATAGCATGCCCACAATGTTTAAACATACACCTGACTCATGGTTTCTGCAAGGTGATAAGAACAGAGATTGTGGAGATAATTATATTTAATTATGACTAACACAAGATAGAGCTTCATTAAGCAATCAATGGTTAATGGTTAATACTTTATCATAAACTTAATTAAGGCTAGAAAATCAATGTTAATTTCAAAAGGTATGTAAAAATTACAATTAAATACTTGTAAAAATTGCTATTGTAACATTTATGTTGTGGAGATATTACACATATATGTTGATAAAAAATGGCACATACATTTCTTGGCATTACCTTTCAACCAGAACTACATGTACCGGTATGTGGGTTTTAACAGTTATTTAATCCTTGAAACCATGCAAAAATAATCAAATAAACGTACAGAAGCCCATACAGTGAACATAACTGATGACATGCACACAGGCAGAAAAATAATAGTATACACGCAGCCGGATACATTACACAAGAATTGTATGGGAATATCTTTGGCATAATGCCTGCGGTCTACGCTTCTGATCTCTATCTCAGTCACAAAGCCATGGTAATCTCTATTAGATCCCTGCAATCAGGATCCAGGATATAGGCATAGTCTGAATGTCAGTACAGATTGCCAGCCAGGATATTATTACATTCTAAATTCCTATGATTTAAATTCTTAACCGAATGGTTGATTACAATTTTTTGGTAATCTATTGGATTGAAATACAATGTATAAATTATTTCGAAGGGAAAAAGGGTGAACTTTTGTTCTAAAATTGGACTTTGAATTACTCTTTTATATTTGGCTAATTGATCAGAACTCGGAACTATTAAATGACAGAACTCTCCTCAAATTTTACTACTACTGCTGATAATACTACTATTTCTACTACTACTACTACTACTACTACTACTACTACTACTACCACTACTTCTACATCTACTCCTACATACAAATACTGCGTACACCTATTACAGTAACGACTAGTACATGTACTTCTACTACTACTACTACTACTACTACTTCCACTACTACTAATACAACTACACTACTACTACTAATGCTACTATTACTACTACGCCTACTACTATGCTGCTACTTCTACTACTACTAGTGCCAATTACATTGGTCTCCGCTTTGGCACTTAATGGGGCACTCCTGTTAAATGGGTAAAATTTGGCAAAAAATTCATGTTTCCTAGATTGAAATTTACTCCACTTCATAGGAGTACTCCTGTTAAATGGGTAAAAAAATGCCCTGTTTGTGGAGACCACTGATACTACAGTACTTCTAATTATAACAAACAAAATAAGCCTGAGAATGTGCGATATTGTACTAAAAATCCCAAGCTCACTTACAGTATAATGCCATATTACACACTTGTTGTTCATGTAATCTAACTGTGTAGATGCAAAGATTTCAGTTAAACGTACCCCGTCACAAAGCAGTACACCCTTCAAACTTAGTTTACAACTTCATGCCAAACTAAATCAATTTTTCTCTTCGTCATCACATCGAGGTGACCTACTTTCCTCCAATTCGTTCAGACAGAAGCCAGAACTATAAGTCCCTCTCTTCCTCCCTGTGTTGGCACATTGCCTTATTGTGACAAACAAACTCTCCATCCAAAATGTTTGGATTTTGTTCTTTGCAGGGGATTCGATACTGCAACTGTGTTGTTGTTTGAAGTGAATATCAATTTAAAAGAAGCCAAACAAGGAACTACAATTACAAAAACTTTTCCCCATAGAAACTTTGAATTTCCATCTCTTTTTTGATCTTACTCCTTTATTGAGTCCTTTGGACAGTAAGGAAACCAAACACACATTTTCTTATGGTCTTGTGAGAATTACTACTATGTTCTACATTTATGTTTTTTCTGCAGTTTATGAATACATTATAACAAGTTTAATTTTTTACAGCCTTTTGTATAAACAGAACTGTTAATAAATTCATAACTCACACAAAACACAGAGCATTTTAAAGGTTAGTGACATGATTAGGAACACTTGAAAATGCCTCCAGAACAAAATGAGTTGAAATATATACCAACTATACACTAGCAGGAGTGGATCTCCCACCTGGGAGGATCTGTCTGTAATTTGTTTATTTAAAGATTGTGTCATTGATTTGCACATCAAAAAACATCTATATGAATGAAATCAGCTGAAATCATATCCAATGTGAAGATAAATATAAATAAACACCTCTCATAGAGACTTGGGGTAAAATATTGAGTTTTGGTGAAAATCTGGACGGTTAAACTTCATCCTTTTTCAATTTACTCAGGAGCAATTTCAAAAAATCTGCGACGTCAAACGTGCACGTGCCGTTCCAAAATTGTCCGATCAGCCGTTAGCCAAATGGTCGCGCGGGGTTTAGTCGTTTAACCAATCACTGTGCGCCCCGCTGGTCTTGCGACGGTACACAGTTACCGTGATTCGCAGTTTGAACAAAATTGAAACTCACGGAAAGAACAACATTCTGGTAACATGTCGTTATTTGTTTTTCTCATAAAACAACAAATTCATGACGTATGGATCTCAGACTTTCAACACACCATTTGTAAGTACTATACTACCGTTTGGTATTGATAATGAAGGGAAGTAACGGACTTGCACATCCCTGACACAATCTTTAAGGAGAATCAAACATAAACATAGGAGTATCTTAATTTTATCCGGGGACGATAAAAACAAGCCCCATAGAGAGCCACACAGCAGGTTTCCCTGCTACGAGTGATATTGACATTGTTTATTTTAGAATGAGTCAACGTTTGACTACAAGATTTTGACAGGAGAATCCTTGCATAGTTTACTTGATTCTAGAGTAGTTTCAGCCCAAGTTGAGGACTACCCCCAATCATGTTATTTACCTTTAAAGTTAATTGCAATTCATTTACAAGACCACTAATGAAAAAAATATTGCAGCTACAAGTAGGGATGGGTAACTGAAATGACTGTATTAATTGAAAATGAAAATTGCACCCATCTTTGGTTGCAGTATAATACTGGATGCAATAGAAATTCACTGTACATTAATTGTTCCCTTGAAATATGCAGCATGCATATCGTGTGAATGTTGTCCCAAGAGAGCATTACACTTATTTAGGATTCTAACATGTACATGTAGTCATGCCCTTCTGGCGATAAGTATGTGCAAGATATAAAAATAATCTGTCTAGACTCTATGACTTTTTCTAGGACCATGTTACCATCTCAGGGGAAAGTTAGGACTTTTTGCTTCAAGGGTTGGCTCCAAACACTCATTTTCATTCAAAGTACATCAATTTCTGAAAACTTTTGCAAGAAATTCTACCCACAAAAATACTTTGATTTAATAGATGTATTTCAGGTCTACTTCTCATGCAAGCGAGAAAATTTACAACCATTAGTCATAAAATTTGCTTTGCTTCATAAAATTGCTTGATCGCTTTTCCAAATATATCTTCAAAGTGAATTTTATTTGGGTGGACTAAAGCCCTTCGAAGCCCCCCACCCCCCAATCTATACACCTACGCAATATTTTATCTACACCTACAAACTGTCATTATTCCATTGTTTTGCATTGTAGATATCAAATTAAAGTGAAAACTATTGTTAAACTCGTTGATATCTGAGTCCTAACGATAGTATGTTCAAGATGGACAAATAAAACACCTAGAATTACTAAAAGTTTGGAAAGTTTCAGCTGCCAATGTGCAAGTTTCATTGCATGAATAAACAAATAAAAACTCGGGGACCGAGTTTTATTAACCTAGGTGTACCACACAGTAAAGTCCGTGATGGGTAGGAAATGGCCAAGTGAAATCTTGGTCAACTTACGCGATTTTCACTTTTTTTAATAAGTAGCTAAATTAATCATTTTGGAAATATCAATTTTTTCAGGGCCTTTCATTTTATGACACTCCATCAAAGACACTGGTAGCATGGGGAATCATGCGGCTCAGATTTTTTTAATTGTGGTAAATGTTAGCCAATAGCTTTAAATAAAACAGGTTGATCTCATTAGAAGGAAAGTGAGATATTTGAGAAAAGTAATATCCTCTAAATGATGTGACCTCTCTAATACAAAGCTGCAACCCACAATCTAGATCTAATAATGACATAAACCAAAACAAAAGCCCCACATATATAATTTCTATTTAGTTAAGCTGACCTTGACTAAATGAAAGGCAATATGGGGATCGTGTTCCACATTCATTCAGAGCGAAAATGTCATCTGGAGCTATCAGCAAATCAGCAAATTACTTGTAATTTGCGAATATCTGCACAAACCGACCAATTCACTGATCAGTCCTGAAATATTGGTATTGACAGATTGACAAATAGGGGTCACATGTAGATATGAGTTCTGGATGCGGCAGTGGAAATGTGAATCTTGTTAACATTTGATCATCAAAATTTGTTCAAGAGGGCATGACAGCAAAATTGCGAGATGTTCGGTAGAACGCAAGTGTTGTACAAATTCTTTGTCATTATGGTAGAGACCAATCATATCATGCACACCTCTCAGTGATGAAACTGCACTGTCAAAGTACAAAATATTTTTAGGCTGAGATTACCTTATCATCTTCTTGCTGTTTTTTTTTGGTCAAATTTCTGAAGAATTTTTTTTACTAAAAACAAAAGCCACAGCAAAACATTAAGATGTTATAAAGAAGAGTATTTCAATATGTGGGTTTACTTTAACAGTTCAGTTTTGGTTTCGCTTGGATTTTTCCTGATCAAGTAAAAATAGAATAATCTGCAATTTTAACCTGTTGCCTCCAAGAATTCTGTATTCCCATAGAACACTTCATGACATGTCCAGTTCCCATAGCCAGTCTATTAACTCTTAACATGCCAGAGGATTTTAACCTCTATGGACGTTATGTGTATTACTTGTCGCAGATCTGCGACTTCAGCATGTTAAGAGTTAAAACCTAAAGAGGGCTTTCTGAGTATGACTCATTCTTATCAATCAATCATTCAAATAAGAAATCAAGTAAGAAATTTCTGAGAATAATATGGAATGGTCCTTTAATCTTACAGTCTTGGAGGTGCCTTCTGGATAGGACTGGATATGATTCCAATTTTTCAATCAAGAACAAAAATGATGTCTAAAATATGAAATTCTGAGAATAATCTGCAATCTTCAAGCCTTTGAGTGCTTTCTGAGTATGACATATTATAAATGCTAAAATCTAGTAAGAACACCTTCGGGCCTTATGAATAGGACTTAGATTCCAATTTCTCAATCAAGAATGAAAATGATTTCTAAAATATGCAATTCTGAGAATAATCTGCAAATGGCCCTTTAATCTTTAAGCCTTTAGGTGCTTTTTGAGTATGACTTAAGTTTTGAATGCTCAGATCTAGTAAGAACACCTTGGGGCTTTATGAATATGACTTAGATTCTAATTTCTCAATAATTAATAATTTTCTGAAATACAAATTTCTAAGAGCAATCTGCAATGGCTCTTTAATCTTACAGCCTTCGGGTACATTTTTGAGTGTGACTATCTGATTTTGATCAAATCATACATTGCTGAATCTAAAAACATAACATTGTTTACATATTGGGTAGCCGTAGCGTGTCTAAAAGGGTGATTCATTCAATGTGTCACTGTCTATTAAAACAAGAATTTTGTCACAAGGGATTGCTGGCATAAAAGGCATATAGAAACTAAAGAAGATGTTTTAAAAATGCAAAAACAACGAACAGGCAATTTGAGTCATGATGTGAAAGTATAGTTCATATCGCTATTTATAATCCTCTACCCTGGATGCCTTATATACTTTCCCAGTTGCCATAAATTTTTAACATTGAAGGAAGATGTCGATGGTACTGTAACTAACACAAATAGGTTAAGAAAAAAATAACATTGTGAGTATTGTGAGAATTATGGTACATGGTGATAAAGACAGCCTAAATATGGGGAACTGTGTGACACTTGATCTCAGCAAAGGCCCTAACAATTAGTAAATTTCTGTTAATTTTACGTCTACGCGAAATTTCTCCATAGAAGAAGATCGCCGAAACAGCTACAGGGGGAGGAGCTTATTGATTCAAAAAGAGCATAAATGAATATGGTGCGATTTACAAGCATCGGGCGGCATGCATTGGTACTGTAAAACCAGAAATTTTCGCGAGCATAAAACTTTCGCGAATTTCACGAGGAGTCGAGATTCGCGAAAATAAAATGCACGCGAAAGCTTGTGCATGTATACACAACTTTTTTTTTTGATGCCAGTACAAGACCGTGTACTAGTATAGAAAATAAAATGACTCGCGAGATATAATGCGCGGTCTCTTACAACGGGCACAATGCACTGCTACATTTGATAAAACCGTGTTTCAGAGGCATTGAAACAAATACTTTCTGTAAATTGTTGTGATAATTAATTAATAAAACACCCAATTCCTTCTTCCTACCAAATTTTGCTATATTTTATTTTTTCATGGTCGATGATTCGTGAAAGTTTCATGCACGCGAAATGGCCGTCGGCTCGTATCCGCGAAAGTTTCATGTCGCGAAAGTATAGTGTTTTACAGTAATGTCAGGTCAGCTCAAGGCCAGCGCGCATGTGATCTGATTGGATGGCATAAACTGACAGTTAGCCCCATATTTTTCTTAACTTATTCCTGTTAGTTGCCCGCTACATCTTCCCTTAATGCAACTTGTTAGCAGGATGCAATGGCCTATTCTATGACTGATATAACAAAGATAAATCTACATCTTCAAATTCATCTCTCTCTCCTCTAAGTGCCATATCTCGGAGACGTAGCGCTGATCAGTGGCGTGCCCAAATCTCTGTTCCTAGCTGTTTTGAATCAGCCTCCACTCCCGCTTCCCGCACCTCTCTCTGTAATCCATGCATTCCGACTGGTCATCAATTCATACGTTTCCTTCCTCTACCTCTTTCCCTCTATCTTTCCTGTCAATGCCTAAATTTTCAAAGACCGTCCTTTCTGTATATCGTCCTACAAAAACTCATTTGCCTAGTTCTTATCTCCATAATCAGCTTTCTCTCCACACCAGCTCTTCTTAGGACCTTCAAATCATAGCAAATTATTTTGTTCACTCCATAAAAAAGGCACCCCTCCCTCCACATCCCCGAAAAAAATTAGAAACAAAAATCATCAAAGGAGAAAACTACTCAAGGAAACAGTTTCTTTGTTTGCACCCTCCCCGAGTGCATGTACTTTGACATTATCTTGTCCACGTAATAGGGTTTTCTTTTTCTTTTTTGGGGGGGGGGGAGGGGGGCAAATTACTCATTATCTTCTTCGAGTTCTTTTTTTTGTATGCCAGTTAAAATTAAGTTGAACTAGATGGAATTTTCTCAACACCTAACAATGTATTTATGTAAAAGTTCTTCTAATTACACACTGTAGTTTAGTTATGAATGGAAAATTGAATGCTGAAATAGTTTCTTTTCCTTTTCAAACCTCTGCAGCACTGCTGCCAGTTCTACTATTCACAGCAGCATAATGAACATGATTCTGTGATATGTATGTACACTCATGACAACACTTCATAAAAAAGAAGAAAAAAGTACAGGATGGCATTTATTGATAAAACCTTTTCATTTTAATGGTATCGAACATATGTATGGAAATAACTGGGAACAAAAAGTCTTCAACTTCAACAATCAAATTGCATTTTGTCATGTTTTTACCCCATTTCCATTCTGGATGAAACCATTGTCAAAATGGGGTTAATTCAACCTGATAAATCTAATGATAATGTGTTTCATTTCCTGGCACAATGGAATGCAATCTACTGTGGTTAGATGAACTATGGGGATAGTCTAAAGATGTAAACCCATATCAGTGTTGTGAACGCCGTATTCTGAATGCCTGCTATGCACAAATACATGTATAAGGTCTAATGTGGCTGCATTCAGTAGCTCTCTTTGCTTGCAATGTGCCTTTTAGAACATTTTTTAAAGTTCTCCCAAGAAACGTTAGATGCCATAAGTTCACATCATATGCCATTCTGGGTCTGTGCATAAGACTAATATAATCATGTTATGGACTGTAGAAAACACGTACATGTTACGGATGTGCCTCAAGTTAAAAAAAATATATGAAAAATTATGTTCTTTTATGATTCTTAACCCAAAAGTTCAGTTAAGTTCAACCAATCTACAAAATTCTTTCAGCAATATCCGTTCGGGAGGATACAATAATTTCCGGCAAAATTTCCCACCGAGAGCTAATTTTGGCGCTACCCTGGGCAGTTCATGAAGTTTCTCTTCCTCCAATGGTAATGATGTCTCTGTTTTCATGCCAAAAATTATCATCATAGATAAGATGCCATATCAAAACACAAAAATGTATATACACAAACACTCACTCTTTATTTCTTAGTTTTACTTTTGATCAAAGTAGCAAAGGGAAATGTGAAAGTTTTGATATGATAGCAAGGGATTTTATGTTTCTTAAACTTTATCCATATTATCATTTCCATCAGATAATGACAGGAACTACGAGAGGAAACGTTTTTCATTACAACCAGATAAGCAAGACCAAGTTCTGAAGTACCAGTACGTAGGACAGTATGAATTTGCCTGCACTCCTTCCTAACCCTGGCCACCCCACTTCTTGGATGAGGTGGACCATATGTGCATACATGTACCATTTCCAGGGAAAAAAATATACACAGGGGCACGGGGTGATTTTTCCCCCAGAATGGCATGAAGTGCCCTCAAAATTTGCTAAAAGAGCCCCTGTAAATTGCCATAGGGTTCAATACAAAAGAGTATCTGGAATACACTGAAACAGGAAAAGTAGCCCCCAAAAAGAAAATATTTATTTTTTTCCCTGTCAATTTCCTTGGGGAAGGTGGTTACTTTTGGCCCAATATCTTTGGTGAAATCTATGTGAGAAATGCTGAAATGAGGGGTACTTTTTGCAGCATTTATGCTGAATACCCAAGAAAGTTGAAATTGGGGGGGGGGGGGGAGTTTCTGGAAAGACCTGGATAGGATTGAGATAGGGGTCCATTATCTTGGAAAATAGTACCCAGATATGTATAGATATTAGGCAAAAAATGACACCATTATGCACTGTATTACAGAGGATGACATTAAATTGGGTATTTTTGATGGCTTTCATCCTGAATATCTTAATTTATTTCTTCTTCTTCTCCTCCTTTTTTCTTTCTTTCTTTCTTCTTCTTCTTCATTCTTCTTCTTTCTTTCTTCTTCATTTTCTTCTTTCTTTCTTTCTTTCTTCTTTTTCTTCTTTCTTTCTTTCTTTCTTCTTCCTCCTCCTTCCTTCTTCATCTTTTTCTTCTTCTTTCTTTCTTTCTTCTCCTTTCTTCTTTCTTCTTCTTCTTTTTCTTCTTTCGTCTTCCTTCTTCTTTCTTCTTCTTCTTCCTCCTTCCTTCTTCTTCTTCTTCTTGTTATTCTTATTATTGTCATTATTATTGTTATTATTATTATTACAATATTATTATTATTACTATTACTACTACTACTACTACTACTACTACATGTTAGGATTATCATTATCATTTTTATATTATTACCATTATTATTTCATGTTTCATTTTCTTTATTTTTTTTATTATCATCATTATAATTTTTACTATTATTTTTACCTTTATCATTATTATCATCATTACCATCACCATCATCATTTTTCACTATAGAAACACACAAAGTACTAATCTAAGAAGTCAAATATAAATTTTGCATTATTTACATGTACCACACTTTTTTCATGCTTTGCGATTGGGTATTACAATAATTCTTTCTGCTACCTCACATGTTGTTAGACATGTAATGTTTAACTGAATTTGGCTCTCACTGCTCACATGACCCAAAGGGCCACTGCAGTCATGCTATAATCTATCAAAATGTCAAGATACATATAGTTACATAAACTATTGAGACCTACATGTACGTACAACTGTGTGTACACGTAACCTAGGCAACAGCACACTACATGTACATATCCCATCCAGAAATCCAGTAGATACATGTACATACAAATTTGTAGATACTTCATGATGTGAATGCAAGGATCCTTCATGACATGAGTAATCTTGTTTGCCCTGCGGGTGGGAAAATAACAAGAGCTGATCAAGAGACTCAGGTGCAAAAGAGTGTTGTTTGATTACTATGGTACATAGAGGGGACATACAAAGTAAATAGATCTGCAAATGCCAAGTGAAAGATCTATTTCAGTTTATTTGATATCATGCATATCGTGTCTTGAATGTTTTCAATGTTCTAGACTATTTTTGGCAAATTATTTGTCAAGAAAACTTTTAGTTGTCAAGGCTATGTTAAAGTGTCAATATATCACTACACTATAGTTGCATCTGGCTATGAACAAGGATCATAACAACACAAACGAAATGCTTAAAAACTAGTAGAATTATTCTTCCATGAATTAAAAAAAAAAATACACTGTCATGTTTTTGCATGATTCATCAACTAGAAGTCATAACTGTAATTAAATCAGAAAGGTAGTTTGGATGCATTTCAATTTCTGTATTTTAAGGAAATGTGTATTTTAAATGCAGCTTAAAGAAAATGAAATAAAAGAATGTGCTTGTTACGGCCAGTGCATATTTCATATGTGTATACCGCAAGAAATGACCTAAGAATATGACACCACTGTCAAATATTTGTTCCCTCCTAACAAAATTTGCACTGTCTGTAGTGTTAGCAAGGTGAAATTTACTTAGGCATTTTGAACATGAATTTTGCAATGCATGGCATAGAAAACAGTGGGCCAGTGTGGCAAGTGACATATTCTTGTCCTGAGAATATCATTATTCAACAAAAATATGAGAATCTATCTCAAGACTAATTTAAAAGAGACAAGTAATGAATTAATTAATTGATTAATTAAAATAGAGAAAATGTATAATGGTTATGACCTCAAAGTGTGTATTTAAGTAACAACTGATTTAAATTAGCCACAATCAGTAGTTTACCCTCAAAAAATAAAATAAATGCCTTTCAGCCTGCTTAGGTTTTTTGTTTTATGCTTTGCTCATGATCTTTTTCTATTATTTTTTTTCATAATTTGTCAAAAATATGTTGCTGATTGGTTTTCCATTCTAGGGTGTTCTGCTCATGTAATAGTATGATATTGTATTTAATGAAATGATGTGCATGTACTCCGCTTTCTCTTTTTTATTTTTTTCTTCTATTTTCTGATCACTCCCAAATCTTTTGTATAGTATTATGAATTTATCTTGATGTTTATGTTAACCCTACATAGTGAAATTTGATTGTAAAGGATTTGTATGTTGATTGATTTATGCAATAAAAACTTAAAAAACAAATAAAATAAAAATAAAAAATAATAAATGTCAACAATGAGTCATGCGTACCAACTTCCCCCCCCCCCCCCTCCCTCAGCTGTTATGAATTCCTGCAAAGGGACATAGACTGAAGTACCTTAATGATATCTGACCACAAATGGGTCAATTGGTCATTGAGTCTGTCAGACAGCTACAGCTAATTTAGGGGTTTCATTGAGGCCAAACATACTGGGTAGTACACAAATTTATGAAAGACTACATCCATTTCAGCTGTTCAAATGAAATTTTAAAAATGCCTCTCGAACCAAACTGGTTGAAAGATTGAACAGTCTATACAGCAACTGGAGTGTATCTTTTGGCTGGAAAGATTTGTCTTGAATTTGTTTACTTAAGGAGAATCAAACATGATCAAACCAGCACACTATTTCTCTTGTGCCCCTGGATAAATTAATCCCAAAGAAAGCTACACAAAAATTTGTCCGTCACAAGGCATACTGACGGAAGTTATTTTAAAATGAGTCAACTTTTGACTGCAAATTTTAAAAGTAAATCCTTGCACAGTTAGTTTACTTGATTCCAGAATAGTTTTACTCCCAGTTGAGGACTAACCCCCCCCCCCCCCCAATCATGTCATTTACCTTTAAATGATAAAAGTCACATTTCATGATCATAAGCTCAAGTTGTTTGTATGCTTTGTACACATTCTACTGTACATTAATTACAAGGCAAAGACAGAGGATGTTCATGTAAATAATATTAAATCTGACAACTCCGGGATACACATGTATGTTGATGTTTAATGATTAAGTCCGAGAGTGAAGTTGATAGAAAGCTGAGAGAAACAAAAACACAGTACATCATGATAAAAATAAATTGAATATATAACACATGACAGTGTTGATTTTCAGTGAAAAACAAACCTCAGAACAAATTTGAAAAACCTTACAATTTGAGACAACTTAGACAAGTAGTGATAGTAAAGACATTTTTAACAATATGAATGACATTTAAAATCGCAAATGATTGATTTATAGCAAAACTTTCCAAAAATATCAAAGTTTCCACATAATTCAATGAACCATATCAAATTAATTTGTCAATTGAATAATTTATAAAGGACACGTCCAAATTTTGATCAGGATGCATCAATCCAGTTGCGAAAGTTAGAGCTACATCATTACCTGGTAACTCTATCTGACACAACGATGATTTAAACATACTATGATTGATAATAATTTTGCTATCTTGTAGTTTTGTTCCATCCTACGAAATGCCAAAATTAGATTGATTTGACATCAGTGAAAGGTAAAAGGCCATTAGGGAATGATATATTGGGTGGATTCATAGCAATTTACAGTAAATCTTGTAAAGAAACTGAGACAGAAACTTGATAACTTTTTGTATGATTAATACTGAATTTGTGGTACTGTCAGATGACTTTCCCTGTTCATCTTAAGTTTACTGATTTGGTGTTGTAGTACCTTCCACAATGTATGCGATGGCAGAGGTTTGGTTGTGGGTGTTTTTAACGTTTAGTTGAAAGCACTGTGATTTTGAATGTTATGTAGCATTTTTAGTTGACTGAATATATTCTGCCTGATATAATTCATAAAGTGTCAGATTCTGTTTAATGTGCGTATTCAAAATTCTTACACGATCTTTACTATGGCCGCTTTCACCAAAGGCCGGCCAGGCGGCCTTGGTCGCGCATGTGGGGCCGAGGCCCCGCAATTTTTGTGATTTACACATGATACGAGCCGGCTAAGGCCCTGTCCAACTCGCCGTTGTGTCTCCCTTCTTACTTAATGTAAAATAAGGAGGCGGATTTTTTTGTGGCGATCAATATAACGTTGCCGTTTAGTCCCTCGTAGGAGTCGTTAAAAATACTGTTGGATGGGCCTGAGTACAAACGTTTTTTTTTTTGCATATCGTTGTATGTTGATGTCGATAACATAATGTAGGTCGTAGCTGTATGAAAGAAAAGGTACTATACGGATTAATGGTTTTTTGTGTTTTTTTCAATTTTCGATGTTGGTTTGATTCACGGTTTACTGCACGCCACTACATGGAGTTACGGTCGGGCTTGGTTTTCGGGATTTGTATTCGTACCGGTGCGATCGCGTGAGTAATGGGGCGGGCTCCTTTCTTTTAACCTAATATAGGCCCGGCCGAGATACCTCCAGAGTGGTCCATCGGGGGGCCTCGGGCCTTTGATTCCACCAGTTTTTGGCCGCCTAAAGGCTACATCGACCGATTTCCCAGTTTAGGCCGGCCTCGGGCCGGCCCGAGGCCGGCCTAAAAGCTTGGTGTAAATCGGGTCTATGTAGGCCTACACTGTTCTGCATTTTTGGCAGGATGGGGGTGGAAGCTAGAATGTTTCCATCCTAATTCATTCATGGTGGCTTTTAAGTTTTAACAAATTATCTGAAATGAATCTAATTACTTATGCAATATGAGCATTACATACATGTCAATAATATGCACTGTACTCTGTAGGCCTACTTCATGTACATGAGTAGAAAAAAATGTAGAATATGTATGTTGTTTCATTGCTGTAATTTAGAGTTTTTATGATCAACTCTCTGGCAAGCAAAGAATGATAGCAAAAATATTGTTACAATTATCATTGTTAAGTAAAAAAAAAAAAAAACCAACTGAAATTGTAAATGACAGGGGTAATATTCTACCAGTGTCATGAACAAAAATGAACTCTCCTGAGACATTCTTAGTACCCCCCCACCTCCCAAAATACTGTTGTAACATAACCTCTTAAAGGCAAGGTTCACCATGACGTCAAGTTGGCTTTGATAAAAGCAGAAAAACGAGAAAAACATATCAATGAAAGTTTGGCGAAAATCCATCAAAGATGAACAGAGTTAGGAGGTTTTAACGTTTTAGTTTTGTGATGTCACATGCGAGCAGCTCCCCATATGTAATATGATTCCATAAATTGTCATTTTTTAATGGTTCATGATAATTGAATGGGTTTTTGTCAGAGAAGCATGTATGAAGTAATGTTTCTGATAATATATTGAAAGAACAGGTAAAATCATTTTCAAATTTCTGAGAAAACGGCACTTCATGGAATTCATATCATATGGCATATGGGGAACTGCTCGCATGTGACGTCACAAATTGAAAAGTCTGAAACTTCATAACTCTGTTATTCTTTGGTGGATTTTCGCCAAACTTTCTTTCATATGTTTCTCTCATTTTTCTGCTTTTATTAAAACCAACTTGTCGTCAGGGTGAACCTTGCCTTAAATATGCAACGACACAAGACTAAAATGACAGTAGTCCAGATTCTGACCAATTTCTACTGTTTTTTCATCCTACTTCGTAAGCGCACACAATGTCATTGCATCCTTTGCCACTTGGTGGCAAAACCGCTAGTATTTGCATTCCCGAACATTTTTTTTGTATCATTGTTTTATCCCCCTCTGTACACACAGGACCTGTGCATTCTTTGCCACTTGGTGGCGACACTCCGATAATTTGCACGCTCCATTTTTTAAAATAGAAATCAGTCAGAATCTGGACTAAAATGACAATGGCAATACCTCAACCCATCAACCTAACTGACCTACTTATCACAAGTTAATGGCCTACATTTTCCCCCAAGAAGAGATCCCTTGAGCATTTCTTACATTAATGAAACACTCAGTCCCACAAATCACTCCTAATGACTTTTTCTGATATTTCGGTCAATGTAATGGCTTATCCATCAAATACTTTACTTGGAAGTAAGATGAAAACAAGGAAAAAGGGAAAGAAATATGAAAGTCGTTCAATGACAAAAATAGTATTGGGGAATTTATGCAACTTCTAAAGTACATGAAACCTAGTTCGAGTGAAATCTACACCTGTTGGATTAGTCTTCATTCTAGACCTAAATTTTCCCCCATTTGTACAGTAGAGTGCATTCAGTGCATTGTCACACTGCATTCGGTCAGCAAAGTAATCCTGACACTTTAAAAATGGTTTTGATTTGCAAGCTGTCAAAATGGTTCATCAAAGGATAAACTTCAAATAAGTAGTGATGTATTAACCTAAGTGTTATTCTTTATTGTTTGTAAACACATTCTTGAAGAAAACAATCTAAAATAGATCAGGAATTTTTTTATCACAATAACAACTTACAAGGAAACTGAAACACAGATTCTTACATACACTGTAGATATGATACTTATGATGTGATGTAATCATCATATTCTTGACAGAAATAAGCGATTGTGCAATCTGCAAAACAACTTATTAAAAAATTCCACACTCTAGCACACGTTTTTCTTAAAAATTAAGAACAAACATAAAGTATTGGAGGGTATATACATGTAGGTAATGTACACAATCACATCTGCTTGATCGTCATTTAAAGCCACAATAGATAAATAAGTTTAGATACATACCTCTTTGATATTCTTGTCAGATATTTGGCATGAAATACCATAATTTTATAGATTGATGACAAATTTGTTAGATTTAACCAAAACTATCCTTTGTCATTAACTAAGAACTGATTATCATTGAGGAGAAACTTACAAGTAGCATTATAATAACATAAGAAAGGGAATTTCATACATAGAATTACTCGGCTTGTGCACAAGCACATAAATCAAATTCCACAAGCTTTCTCAATGAAATCATCAAGAGTGTAACAAAATACTGTAAAATAGGCCAAATCTCAACCAATAAGTTTGCATTCTTGACATGCATTCAAATACATGTATACCATACATAAAAGTGAATGCATCTAGACAAATCAAATAAATGATGTGTATCAAAATTCAAATCATACGCATTCAGCATTTTCACATTTTCTGAACCACCACCAAATCATCTTGTTGATTTGTCTTCAGTAGCTGAGCTGTATATCTTCGTTGGAATGACTGACATTGACTTAATAATATTTATTTAAAATGCACTCAATTCTCAAGTATCTAAATATTAGCTCACTCTAATCAGATCCGGTGTTTGCTCAAGGCAAATTCTCACAAGTACATGTACTGTATGCATGTTTCATCAAAGGTCAATTGCAATCATTCTAACGAGTGAGCACATCCCCAAATTAGGTTCATTAATGTAAACACTACAAGTGGTGCATAGTATACACAGTGAAATCACAGTGCACAAAAACGTCAACACTGCAATTACAATATCTGAAAGGTATGATAGATGACTTACATAAGGGTGACGGAAGGGGAAATTATTGATGTGCAAGTTGCTTTGACTGAAGTTGTAACACAGGACTCCAGATTTCCAGATTTTTTTATGATACTGTATTTTTAGTTTCGGTGTAGATCTTTGCATCTAATTCACAGTCTTCACTATGTAAATAAGTAAATAAGTTGAAATTCCAAACCATGTGACGCCTCCGGTAGTAGATTTTGCCAATTGACATTCAAAAGAGTTGGTAGGAAAATGTCAGGATTGGTGATTTTTTAAAATAAAAATACTAAAAATTAGATTTTAATTGATTTAGATTGGATATTTTAATTAACTTTTTAGGTAATCACCCAAGCATTGGCCCAAGAAGCAGAAAAGGGGTTGATTTCATAGAAATTCAAATCAATTCAACATTTAAAACCATTTCAACCACTGATTTTTTTTTTCACTTTCTTAAACAAAAAAGGACAAAAACAAAATCACATTTTTATATTTCTTATCTTGATCTTATTCGTACCATTTTAGTAACATACATTAATTTCAATTACAGGTATGTATTTCACATTTTCTCTGCTTTAATTTTTATTTAATCTGCCACCCCTGGAAAAGGTGCTTTTTATTCAGGTCAAGTCACTCTGATAATGTGTTCATGTGGGCCAGGGTGGGCTGTATCTGAAGAGAGTGGATAATTTCGCTGGATAATTTACGCCTTGAAGAGTGCAAATTTCTATTAAAACTGAAAATCCATCTTACTCAAAATAAAAATAAAAATAAAATCCCCATTGATTGGGTTGTAGGCCTCTGAGCCTGTTCAATAGGGGGAAAAATGACCTGAAATTGGGTTGAAAATTAAAGGCACCATGCATAATATGTTGGGAGGAACTATTCCTACTTAAGTATAATACTCCTTGGTACCCGAAGTGGCCACCCATACACTCAGCTTTCAAGTCTGCCCAGAATTTCTGTAAACTTCATATCAAACCAGCTTTAAAGGTTAGTGACATGATTGGGAACACTTGAAATTGCTTCAAAAACTAAATGAGTTGAACTATATACCAACTATACACCAGCTGGGGTGGATCTCCCAGCTGAAAGGATTTATCTCTAATTTGTTTACCTACAGAAAATCAAGCATGAACATAGTACAGTATTTTAATTTTATCGCGGCACAATAAAAATAGGACCCATAGAGAGCCACACAGCAGGTTTGCTTGCCAGGAAGGATATTGGCATTATATTTTAGAATGAGTCCATGTTTGACTATAGGATTTTCACAGGAGAATCCTTGCATAGTTTACTTGATTCTACAGTAGTTTCAGCCCATGTTGAGGACTACCCCTAAACATGTCATTTACCTTTAACCCATTGGAGATGATTTGATTTTGCTATAACACCCATTCTCCACAGACCTCAGCCCTAGATATCTTGTACTCACGTCTCGAATGAGTTAAGTGACAGTTTCACATATATAAGTGTACTACAAGTGGGTCAATGGTGGCATTTCCTCATATAAAAATAACATAACCTGCCATTTACTGTACTGCATAATATTGTATTGTCAATGAAAAGTTTGGGCTTTCAATTAACACTGCCAAAAACAAGCTCATCCCAGAAATAACCTTGGATAAAATCATTCAAACTATGAAAATTCATAAATCTTTGCCGATCACAAAGCCTTGAGGCAGAAAATTCAGCTCTGAGGAAAATAAGGCCCATTTCAAATTCAAATTGGAGATGATGGTCATTGAACTTTAGTTTACAATTCAGTTTATGCTCACAATGCCACGGGTTAAAAAAGTCAGATTACCTGAAAATATACATGTATATTTGCTATTTCAAATTCAAATTGAATACAATCACAGCCACTGAATTTTACACTACACTTACATAAACATTTCTAGTGTTTACCTTTCAAAATAACGGGTCACATGAATCCCATATTTTGAACACCGAATTTTTAGCCAATTTTTTTTTTGGAGGGGGGGGGGTTTAAATGTGATCGACAATGGTTATCACTGTAAAGCAAATGATTTCTTTTCTTTCTTTTTTTTAGATTATTGATTTGTGTAGGTGAGGGAAAAAATAACAGAATGATTGCAAATATAATCACAGGTGATTTTGTAGTACAATCAATCATTGCTGATATATTGACACAAATGAATTTGGCTGACATACCAAAAATCACCAAAACTATTACAAATTTAATCAGAAAGTACAAATTTTACGAATGGTTTCATATGACACAAGTATGAAAATACAATTTTCTGCCAATTAGTGCATGCTGATATGAGACATAAGATCACTAACAGAAATCACATCAACTTTGAAATCGATATGACACTACCTCCAGCACTTCACGGACTAATAAAATTTGAGCTGAATCCAGACACGAACACCAGACAAAATCATCAATAACATTCGTGCACTTAATCAGGATTACTGATCCACGAAGGCCGTTTCTTGCACGAGCATTTTATTACGGCACACAGGTATAATGTACCATACGTACACGCACATCATGATTCCCGTATTTCATGACATCACAGCCCAGTAATTTAGAATGACAGGTATATTAAATGCCAATTTCAGATCTCCCATGAACATTTCAAGAGGTACCGGTACATGGTACACAGGTCTGCAAGCTGGGGGTGGGGTGCCACATGTAGGGAATCTGCCACCACCATTCCCAAATAGAAATATTCTAGAAGCACTGGATAACTTGCTCTTAATGTTAAAAGTCAAAAGTAATTAAATGGTACTTGTACTTCAGTACAATGTACATTAGCTGCTATAAAAGTTCCATACCAATGTAACAGGTGACAGCCCCACCCCCAACACCCACCCATCCTTCGTACCCATATTGACACCCCCTGATAACATTACATCACATGCCAATTGAAGTGATATACAGTGAGTATACCAATATAATTTCAATATCAATTTGAATGAACATTAATAATATGTGATTTGATTTACTGCAGAACTCTTCTTTTTACATATACATGTATCACAGGGAAATCACTTGAATGAGTGAGCGGATGTTCTCAACTTCAGTAATAAAGCTTAGTGAAGTCAACTACATGTATTTAAGGTAAATGACATGATTGGGAGTAGTCCTCAACTTGGGCTGAAACTATTCTAGAATCAAGTAAACTATACGAGGATTTAGCTGTGAAAATCTTGTAGTTAAACATTGACTCGATCTAAAATAACTACATGTAATGTCAATATCCCTTGTGGCAGGCAAACCTGTTGTGTAGCTCTCTATGTTTTCTATATCTATCAGGCCCCGATAGAACTAAAATACTGGTATGTTCATGCTTGATTTTCCTTAAGTAAACAAATTGGAGACAAATCCTTCCAGCTGGAAGATCTACTCCAGTTGATATATATTTCAACTCATTCGGTTCTTGAGGAAGTTTCAAGTGTTCCCAATCATGTCACTAACATTTCAAGTTGAAAGAGATGACATTGTAAGCTTAACCCTACCAAAGTAGAATAATGAGCTGTTCATGTTGCCAATGAAAGCTGATATATGGGGGAAATGGGATGGGTACTTTGCTTTAAGTATGTGGTCTTTCACATCAAAATTGAAGTAGTAGAGGGACTCAAAGTCCCAAGGTCAAGATCAAAACCAAGACCTGCAATAAAATGTCAAGTGACAGCCTTGATAATTTCAATACTTACAGGAACCATTGTCTTCAAAACAAAGCATATCCTTGGTTGTACATAAATCCTTGGCAAAGGGTAATTTTATATAAAAGCCTTGGCGGTGAGGCGATCACTATCATAAATCTCAAATAGACATGCAGACACAAACACAAATAGTTACCAAAAGAATCCCCACACATTATACACATATATATTTCAACCTACTGATCTTTGGGTAAATTTTGGCAAACTGAGTATGTTTCTACTCCACAAGGCTGACAAAATAAAGGCCAAAAAGGCTTTCTGATGTTTTGCTTTGTATACCCAATAAGGTGCCCTTACAAGAGTACATATATTCAGACATACATACACACACACACACACACACACACACACACACACACACACACACACACACACATATACGTGTAATCACCTTCGACCGAGGATGTACAATTTTTTTTACGTGAGGTGTGTCTGTATGTCAGTGTGTGAGTGTGTGTTTGTAACAGTAATACCGTTTTGTACCTATTGAAAGAGGACGAAAATTCCGACAACTGCTGATGTATTACATTACGGTACACAACCTCCAAACGTGGACGTTCTCTATTATACCCCCAGACCTTGCTTACTGGTTGTAATGACGCATAAGCAACTCGATTACAACAAGCTCAAAAAACGTGGACCGTCCGCCCTGGAAGGTACGTCCGCGGTTGTACAGTTATTAATCCAAAACGTCCACGG
>JZLH01S0069054.1:38693-53626 GCA_001188425.1 Eucidaris tribuloides
TTTAACTATGTTAATGACATATACAATCTGACTCCTGTGACTTTTGAATAAGTGACATTTTTTGCCTTAATGGCATTGCTCACCTTCATGCATGGCTTGAGGATCATTTCAATTTTCAACAGATGTCTAGTCGAATAAATGTAGAAAACTCCTGCCTAAATATTTTGCTAACTCAATTTGCGTTAAAAGTTATAGAGAGTTGTTTCGAACAAAACCAGGAGGGTATTCTTTTGTTTGTTTAGCGAATAATTAATTATATTACGAGCATAAGAAGGTAACCCAACAGCGTAAGCAGCAACAGTGGTATATCAAAGTAAGACCTGGAGCGCAGCCTACACTATGACAAGGTCATTGTATCATATCAGACGCCAATTCAATATGAGAAGAATTGAATGCAGTTCCAATGCAGTCGAAAATCGCTATGCGTAAACCCAGCCGCCAGTCATGATTTGTCTATCTTTCTTCATTACTCCGATTTTTTTGCCTTCAGATTCAATCAAGATGGTGAAAGAGAGAGGTCGCCAATTAGCTAATTAGTCAGTAAAAATATAGCCAGTTCCAAAATAGTTTTCACATGTGCCATTGACCGCATGATACCTACAGATCTTTGAAGAGTTTGGACAGGTCTTATAGTTGTGCACATTGAAAGCAATCTGCATTTGTGTAGTGATGGAGGAGGCTGTATGAAATGGGCTTGTTAAGACATGATGCTGAAAGAATATCTGCACCTAATATTTTAATGGCTATCATGTGCAATACATGATCATATTTATAAAATATACTGTATTTGCCATTATATTGACTTGAAAGAACAGGGATGGCTGGCTCGTCAAGGTCCTCTGGAGTCCCCATGTTGGCCGGACCGTACGTGATTTAAAATTACGTATCATACCCCTTTTCACTCGTGACCTTGTGGAACAGAATAACAGCAATGTGTGTTGTGCAGCTCCATCAGCACCTCTTAACTGAACCTAGTACTAGATATAGATCTAAAGTTAAAACTCTCGCATCATGCTGCATCAGCATAGTTGTGAGTATTTTCCTTTCATTCCAAATATTTTTTTATATATAATAACAGCCTATCCAAGCCGCTAGATGATAAAATGTTGACTACCTTTAGTTCTAGATCAATTTGGCCGAGACGGCAGCATCGCAAACTCGAATACACAGTATACTAGTTTGAAGGCTAGCAGTATACCTGCATGGAGCTGATAAAAGACTGTCAAAGTGCGAGAGCTAGTACGTGAGGCTCTCACCGTTATTATGCGAGTTTCAGGCATTAAACAGTATGATTTTGAACACGAACTATTTGTACAGATGCATACTAGGTACGTCAGGCACACTTGTGTTGAGATTGGCTACTAGTCTAATGCAGAAAAAGAGGGGAAAAATGTAGGAAAACTTGATACACACGTCAAATGCTTGAGTCTGAAATGGCGATGTGACAATAGGTATTAACCACAAAACAAAACCAAGACATGATATAACACTGCGTGGACACAGAGGCAAAGTATCGAAGAGCGAAGACGCACTGGGCGAGACAATCAAGACCCAGGGACTGTACACGAATTTAGTCTGATAAAGGTCACACGCAATTTGATGCTGCTATCCGACACCCGTAACATCGTTATTCTTCGGCCAGATGTTCTGATTTTTTTGGAAACCATCATGATCGTTTAACTGGCCGCCTGAAACAAGATATCAAGGTAAGGGCCACTCATTGTTTTCTTACACAACAGGTCATCGATCCATATTTGGCACAACTGCCTCCCATTCACCTCTCACGGTGAAGCACATTGACCTTTTTGCCGAGAAGTAATACTGCACGTCCGCCGTACTGCAAACGAAGCGCGAGGTGCTAGATGGCAACTTGCTTCTGAGGACTGCTTGGCCACAGAGTTGAGGACATCCATTTATTCTGTACACACAGAAGCACTAGGCGGGTGCGATACATGGTGACTCGGACAGGTCGCGAGCTCCTTTTGAAAACTTTCTTTGGGTGCAGTCGAGCCATATGATCTGATCATATCCTTTCGTTTATATGTATCTTATGATTGCCTAGTGTAGAAGATGCCTCAATTGCTATAACGCCAACCTCAATTTCGTCTCGCTAAAGAAAAAAAATTGGATGGTAGTATTAACATTTGGCTCCCGAAGACACTAAAAAATGTTCAATTGTTGATTTTTGCGTCAAGACATGAATATCATTAATTATTTCAGCTCCGGTATTAACACTACAAAAGAAGTGTAGGCCGGTTTTTTGTTTTTTGTCAAGCGGAGTTGACATCGAATATAGTTGCTACAATTATCCACGCTCCGTATGGATGCCAAAAGAAATGACGTGGAAACTATATTCTCGATTCAGGAGATGTAATGGTGCCGACATTCTCAGCTCGCAACATGATTGCCTCGACCGAGACGGGGATTGTGCAAGTCCAAAATAGCTATCCAGACCCTTAGCTTAGAAAGCACAGGAAATTGACCGATGAGATAGAAAATATATATTACTGATTCCTCCCTGTCCGTCTAGCCAACATATCAACAAAAAAAACTGAGTCAGAAACTGTGTTAATCACTTGGGAAGATGCAATAATATAAAACAAAAAAAAAGTACACTAATCCAGAAAAAACAACAAATGAGCCAGAGAAATCAAAAGTAAAATCAGGACAAACCCTGATTCCATCACAGAGAAATACACTCGGATAATTCCAATTCGCGTTTTAATTGATGATTAAAACAAAATATGTCATCAGTACAGTTCGAAAAATGTACACATTTATCTGATAAAATGAATGAAACCAACGTAACTTCAATATATACAATTATGTGAAAACTGTATTGGTCGTCAGATAATTTTGTCAAATTATTTACAGAACTAAATCCGTACAATTGTGAAGGGTGAAAAGCGAAATATAGCTCAGACAATCTCACTACCCTGGTTAACACAACTGATTTTCTAGCAGCAAAACACCAGCAACTCCAGAACGTGTTAATGTTCCAAATGAATGGCACTTAGTAGCTCCCGTAACAGGGACTGCAGGCAGCATAGGAGTGAGACAAAAGGGCCATACAGCTTTAAAAAAGCTGAATGTTATAAGAATGTAATGATGGACAAAATAGTTCGTTTTATTACGTGTTAAGACGAGTTATGGGAGATGCCAGTTTCAACAAACGGCAAAATGAATCAATCATCACGTCACAGATATACGAGTGCTAGATGAAATGAGAGTATTAGTGCTCAAACAAACCCTGTCAAGGAAAACCTTTCGGTAGAATACCACATAAGTTAGAGGGTGGAAAATCTAGGATCATATTAAACATCGAACACAAAGTTTACAGTGACGTGAATAAGGAGTAAATACGATGATTCGTGGTAAGTGAGCTGCTACCATCTATGGGTCATGAAACTACTCCTAGAATGCGCAGATAAACCACTATGGACGAAGATGAATTCTCCCTGTGAACATCTTTGTATGTTATGTTGATGGAATTGTATTATAAAGTCAATTCTAAATATACTGATACATGCATATCACTCGTAGCCTATTAGGATCAAATCAGCTGCTGTCAAGGGCGCACTTCTCTGATTGGGCTTATTATTATCCGTATCCAGAGAGACATCTTGAGTAATGAGATATACAAATTAGAGTCAACCACCTATGATTATATATCTGTGGATTCTCTGTCAGTAAACAAATTTAAGACAAATCCTAACACAGTGGAGATCCACTTGTTTTTGGCTGCTAGTGTATAGTTGGTATATATTTCAACTCATTTGTTTCTTGAAGCATTTTCAACTGTTCCCTAATCATGTCACTAACGCTTTAACGTGCACGGCCTTTTCCAAATTATTGATCAGCCATTAGCCGAAGTTGCAGGCAGAGTTAGAGCCGTTTAACCAATCAGTGTGCTCTGCTGGTCATGCGAACGTACACATTACGCCCGTAAAGATTCGCAATTGAGCAGCAGAGTTTAAACTGGCGGAAAGAACAAAATTCTGGTACTATAGACACATTAGTTTATTGAGCTTTTGCTCAATAAAACAACAAATTCATGGATGTATGGACATACAAATGTGCTTCAGAACAACTACAATTAATTGAACTTTCACCATTAATACAATCCTGTTTGGTATTGATTAAACATGAAGGAGAAGTCGAATGGACTAGCCACAACTCCCAAAACTACCCATCTTCATTCATATCCCTTACTCGTAACTGGGCTTTTGAGGCGTCCATGAAATCCTCAAGCGGGGTGTCCTCATGATCTTGGCCGCGAGATCGCCGAGAGTCGCAACACAAACACTTCGGTTTGATGAAATCAACACCACAGCGGCGTAAAGTGGCGCCGTGGTCAGTGACACCTACGTTCTCCAGACGTTACATGATATACAGCAATGGTTTGTGAGAAAGAGGAAATGGTGGCAGTCCGAATATTACTCTAGCTTCAAGTACAGCGTGTAAAATGAGAGGAAATCGAACCCGAATGATTGATGACTATACAAATATAGAGTATTAGTATTATATTATAATTACAGTAAATCTACTCGTATATCGATTTTATATTTTGTTTGCCTAATTACGGACAATAGTATTTTCTGAGTAGTAAAATCAGAGGTGCTTCCTTCTTGTTCCTAAGTCACATAAAGCTCCAAATGTGCAATTTATATGTGTAGATAATTCTTGTAAGCAGTTTAGGGCAAATGTACCACCGATATCTTAGCGATATCGTAAATTCTTGCTATGATATTTTATTTGTTTTTCTCAATTCCTATGGTAATTTCTTTGTTTTTTATTGACGTTTTCAAGAAATTTGTTGTGACTACTTGTGTTGCGCGTCATAAATATCATAAAATTATCATTCATTTGAATCAGTAATTAGTAAATAATATATCCAACATTTTGTTGATTTTTTGCCTGCAAAATTCATGGCAATTTGTATTTGGAAATGTATCATGGAAATCTAGTTTGAGCAATTTTGGTGGCGATTCATGCAGGGTACAAAATTATGCGCATAACTCGCCGGAACCATGTTAACCTGGAACATCAGCGAAAATGGGTCTTAGAGATGCGGGAAAGATCGTAGTGAATAAAAGTGATGATAACTCACAGGATGAGAGTTTTTTCCGCGTTGGGCAGATATATCATTCGCCGCGGAAAGCTCGAGAGGGGGGCCTCCTGCCCCTTCCCCCTCCCACAGATTAGGTTATAGCACAACAATGGTTTATGGGAAGCTACTTATCTGTGTGAAAGTCATTAGGATATATTTTACATGAAATTATGCTGGGTATTTAAACAGACTTCTGCGTTGACGCCTGTGAATAAACTGTAACCCCTTTTTCTGATTTCCTTGACGTAAAATTGAGTGCATGTTTAATACACCAGCAAATAGGTATATTCATGATCGCTTTTGCATCACTCGGTCTGATTAACCTCTGTCTGTATGCGCAAATATGAAACTGGCTATTCCCGAGACTAAGACTGTACTTGAAATGAACGTTCCATTTGGTTAGGCACTAGATCTTGGTCTACTGAGATTACGATCTAAACTGAGAATAGATAGATCTCGAGACGATGTCTCATCTAAAACACTGCGAACGTATTCAGTTGAATTCTACTCTTAGCCCAATTGGTAATTGATACAGACCACAATAGAGAAGTATGAATAGTCCATGACTCCCTACATCAGTCGAATAGAGATCCAATTTTTCATTCAAGGGGAATATTTCTGACACATCAACCTATTCAATGAATGAAAGCAATGTTAGATAACTCACACAATGAAGTTTTACAAGATTGTGTTTTGGGTATTTGCAAGTCCATTACTTTCCTTCATTATCAATACCCAAATGGTAGTTTGGGGTGTTGAGAAGTTTGAGATCCATTCGTCATATTAATTTGTGGTTTTATGAAAAAACTAATAACGATATGTTACCTGAATATTGTTCTTTCGCGAGTTTATTAAAGTTTTGCTCAAAATTGCAATTCGCAGTATGTTATGTGTCACATGACCACGCGGACACACTGATTGGTTAAACAGCTTCAACTCTGTGGGTTCGCATAGCGCTGCTCAGGACAATTTTGTGAAACGGGTCTCTGTGTCACGTTAACGTCACTGTTAATTTGAAGTTTTAGAATGTCCGATTTTATAAAAAACTGACGTATTCCTACCCAAAGGTTCATATGACAGGTGGTTTATCTATAACTAATTTCACCATTGTGAACGATTTGAGCGATTTCATTCATTTTTGCCATTTCTTTGACATGCAAATCCCGTACCTGGTTTTAAGCAAATTTGGATAATCATGTAAAAGATATGATTTTTCACAATTGATAGAATTTAAATTCCTTGAATTACATCATTTCAAAGAGATCTTCTAGAAAGTGGCTACTAAGTGAATCATGATATATCATAGCAACGGTCTCAGTCTTATGTTTAGAACCCCCACCTCCTCCCATTATCCGCTAAGTTAAAGTGCTGTTAATCAAGATGTGGTATGCCTGGACAGAGTTTAATGAAAAGCAATTTTATACCAAAAATCAAACTAAAGGTTTCTTCTAGTATGTGGCTGCAAACAGTGTGAAACATGAGGCAAACCTACTTATCAAATCCAATAAATTTATCAGACGTGAATGACTCACAAACACCTGTGCTGACAGTGATCAGCAGTATTCATTTCACATTGTGTCAGTAGTAATAAGCACCTTCCAGCTCAGTACGTGACATATGACATATAGATTTGTAATTTATTTACTTCATGTTTGAATCATACACCCAATGGGAAAATCTTACGTCTGCGATTACAACTGTAATCATAATCTGAGTTACTGTTCACGTGATAAAAGCTGATGAGTTCTTATGATTTTGTTACTGGTGACAGCTATGCTTTGAGCAGCAGTGATAATGTCACTGCTTAAATCAAGCGCCAACTAATTCTAACACTAGTTCAAACTGGATCAGAGATTTATCATAGTATCTAACCCGATACTTCTTTGTTGTCTGAGAAATTATTCATTTGGAGCAATTGTCGCAGATCAAATGTCACTTTAACTCATTTTGACGTGAGTATTGTAGAGTTCGTTATGTTTTGATGGTAATGGAAAGCCTGATTACTGAGTAGTTATGTTACGCCTAAGTGTTGTTCTCTATGAAATATTTTGTGGTGTTGTTGTTGTGTCATAGTGCTGTCGTATTAGATGTTTGAAGTGTAAGATGACTATGAAAACTTGAGATTAGTTTATCCTCTAGTCATAGGTGTATGGGAAGTTTAAATTGATTGATTGATGATTGATTGTTTTAATTGATTGATTGGATAATGTGGTTATATCTTCATTATGTTAGCATATTTTATTTCCTTCAGTATACTTGCACCAAAATTATATGTGAATGCCTTTCATTTTCTTAATTTTTTGGCTTTGGCTTTTGCCCGCATTGAAACTTAAAACTGATGTATGATTATCATGAAATTGTGAATGGCGAAACTGTGAAAAATACCTTTCTGTTTCCCAAATTTATTTAACTTAACAATTTTGTATTAAAGGCTTACTGGAACCAAGTTTTTTTCATACAATCATGAAAGGACTTTCCCCAGTATTCTAATACATTATTACATGTATAAGTGAATAACAAACCAAATGCCATCGACTTTAGAATGAGATTGCTTTGGAATCTTTCTGCTTTGCACTGCAATATAATTTTATGCAATATCATTTTTGTGTGGCTGTTATCCTGTTGTGGTGAAAGATGTATAGCAATAGTAATTCAGTAATTAAATTTCAATAAAAAAAAATGTGGTTTTAACGACAAATGATTATTAATTGATTAGATCAGACGCTATTTTTGCCAACTTCCTGTTAATTAGTATTGCAAACATCAGGCATCTTTTAACAAGAATACATTTTTGGTGGCAAAGTGCTGATGAATGTATGTGATCCATGCTTGCAATTTTTGTAACCTTGTTGCTTGAAAATTTTGGAATGGAAGGAAACCAGGAATAAATAATAGTTTGTGCTTGATCTCTATCTCTTATGTAATCACAAGTTTGTGATATGTAAATCCGCAATTCGAATCATATTTTGGTTGAGATATTAGTATACTTACTAGAAGCCTCACTTGATATTGTAAATCAATTGGGGTTTGACACTGCAATTTCCACAAAAATTGAAGGAGACCTATGATACACTTCAAGGGTGGGAATTAATTTTAATTTTTATTAAGGGCGATTTTAAATGAGCCTTGGGGCTATTATTGAATTTCTAGGGCTTATTCTTGAAGTTTGGGGGCTATAATGCACATGACAAGCACGCAAAAGCAGTTCTGAGCGATAATTTAAAGAAACTTGAAACAGTTTTCACAAATTTGTCAATAATAGTTTGATGAGAACGGGTGTGAACTTTCCTAAAATTCTGTAGGAAAAGATGAGGCAATTCTGAAGAAAATGGTCGCCCCAAAGAATTGGTTTTTAGAGGATTTTAAGGGACGATTTGGACTCCACCAAGGGCAAAATCGCCCGTCGGCCCTGGGTATTTCCTACGCTGTACCAATTAGTATTTGCAAACATCACAAGGCATCTTTAATAACAAGAATACTTTTTGGGTGGCAAAGGCTGATAATTATGTGATATGCTGTTTGCATTTTTGTAACCTTGTTTCAGTCATTGTGAAAGTATAATAAAAAATCAAAGAGAAATGGCCCCAAAAGTATTTTTTTGTTTTGTTTTGTGATGTATTTTTCTCTGTGTGTAAATAACATTACTTTCATCGTCCATTTCAACAACAGTACAGAGAACTTTTTAACTTGGGTACAGAATATAATATCTCAGATTGTAAACATTTGTGAATTTGAGGGCAAGACTATCTCAAATGGACATTTTCGCAAACTCACCTGGGAGAGTTCTTGCAACAGTATTGGTGCATCTCTAGGCATTATGTTTTATTATAGTAGGCCTATGATTTTTTCAGATTTTTGAAAATACGATGTATTGCAAAAATAGAATTAAAAGTGTCCTGTAAACGTGAGTGCAACCAAGACTGAATGTTATGCAATCTACAGCTCCACATATCCCAACAAAATTTGGGGGAAGCCCCTCAAAGCAGTCTTGAAAATCTGCAGATATGAGAATCATGAATAGTATTAGAGACTGACTATGTGGTTTTCCTAGAATATTGCCTCTTTAGCCTTGCATGTCGTCTTGTAAACAGTCAAGGAAAGTACAAAGTTGGGGTATGAAGGGTGGACTTTTCAGCAGATGGGGTTAAGTTGTGTCTTTTTTTTGACAAACATGTTGCAGCATTAGGTTTGTCTCAGGCAAGTGATTACCAGGCACTTCCTGGCGCTGAGAGACGCCTCCGTCCTTCCAGCTGACAAGATTCGTCCCTGCCTGTGATGGCCCTGCCTGTGACATGGCCGTGGTAGATCTTGTTTTCAGGGGTGTGAGGGGTAATGGGCACCTCTTACAAATGTGAGCTGGAGAAGGTACTGTATCTATCTGTGTTTTGTGTGTGTGTGTGTGTGTGTGTGTGTGTTGGTGTGTGTGTTGTGTGTGTGTGTTGTGTGGTGTGTGTGTGTGTGTGTGTGTGTGTTGTGTGTGTGTGTGTGTGTGTGTGTGTGTGTGTGTGTGTGTGTGTGTGGTGTGTGTGTGTGCTGTGTGTGTGTGTTGTTTGTAATCGTCCAACACACACACACACACACTACTACTACTACGTACGTACGTACGTACGTACGTAACGTACGTACCGTACCGTTACCGTTCCGTTACGTTACGTCGTACGTACGTACGTACGTACGTACTACGTACTACGACGTACGTACGTACGTACGTACTACACACACACACACACACACACACACACACACACACACACACACACACACACACACACACACACACACACACACACACACACACACACACACACACACACACACACACACACAACACACACACACACACACACACACACACACACACACACACACAAAACACAGATAGATACAGTACCCTTCTCCAGCTCACATTTGTAAGAGGTGCCCCATTACCCCTCACACCCTGAAAACAAGTCTACCACGGCCATGTCACAGGCAGGGCCATCACAGGCAGGGACGAATCTTGTCAGCTGGAAGGACGGAGGGTCTCTCAGCAGCCAGGAAGTGCCTGGTAATCACTTGCCTGAGACAAACCTAATGCTGCAACATGTTGTCAAAAAAAGACACAAACTTAAACCCCATCTGCTGAAAAGTCCCCACCCTTCATACCCCAACTTATGTACTTTCCTTGACTGTTTACAAGACGACATGCAAGGCTAAAGAGGCAATATTCTAGGAAAACCACATATTCAGTCTCTAATACTATTCATGATTCTCATATCTGCAGATTTTCAAGACTGCTTTGAGGGGCTCCCCCAAATTTTTGTTGGGATATGTGAGCTGTAGATTTGCATAACATTCAGTCTGTTGCACTCACGTTTACAGGACACTTTTAATTCTATTTTTGCAATACATCGTAATTTTCAAAATCTGAAAAATCATAGGCCTACTAATAATAAACATAATGCCTAGAGATGCCACCAATACTGTTGCAAGAACTTCTCCCAGGTGAGTTTGGAAAATGTCCATTTGAGATAGTCTTGCCTCAAAATTCACAAATGTTTACAATCTGAGATATTATATTCTGTACCCAAGTTAAAAAGTCTCTGTACTGTTGTTGAAATGGACGATGAAAGTAATGTTATTTACACACAGAGAAAAATACATCACAAAACAAAACAAAAAATACTTTTGGGGCCATTTCTCTTTGATTTTTTATTATACTTTCACAATGACTGAACAAGGTTACAAAAATGCAAACAGCATATCACATAATTCATCAGCACTTTGCCACCCAAAAATGTATTCTTGTTAAAAGATGCCTTGATGTTTGCAAATACTAATTGGTACAGCGTAGGAAATACCCCAGGGCGACGGGCGATTTTGCCCTTGGTGGAGTCCAAATCGTCCCTTAAAATCCTCTAAAACCAATTCTTTGGGGCGACCATTTTCTTCAGAATTGCCCTCATCTTTTCCTACAGAAATTTTAGGAAAGTTCACACCCGTTCTCATCAAACATATTATTGACAAATTTGTTGAAAACTGTTCAAGTTTCTTTAAATTATCGCTCAGAAACTGCTTTTGCGTGCTTGTTCATGTGCATTATAGCCCCCAAACTTCAAGAATAGCCCCTAGAAATTCAATAATAGCCCCAAGGCTCATTTAAAAATCGCCCTTAAAAAAATTAAAATTAATTCCCACCCTGAAGTGGTATCATAGGTCTCCTTCAATTTTTGTGAAATTGCAGTGTCAACCCAATTGATTTACCAAGTATCAAGTGAGGCTTCTAGTAAGTATACTAATATTCTCAACAAAATATGATGAATTGGTGATTTACATATCACAAACTTGTGATTCATAAGAGTAGAGATCAACACAAAACTATTATTTATTCCTGTTTTCCTTCCATTCCAAATTTTCAAGCAACAAGGTTACAAAAATGCAAACAGCATATCACATAATTCATCAGCACTTTGCCACCCAAAAATGTATTCTTGTTAAAAGATGCCTTGATGTTTGCAAATACTAATAACAGGAGTTGGCAAAATAGGTCCCTGATCTATCAATAATAATCATTTGTGGTTAAACCACATTTTTTTTTTATTGAAATTTAATTACTGATTACTATTGCTATACAATCTTTCACCACAAACAGGATACAGCACACAAAATGATATTGGCATAAAATTATATTGCAGATCAAAGCAAAGATTCCAAAGCAATCTCATCTAAAGTCGTGGCATTGGTTTGTTATTCACTTATACATGTAATAATGTATAGAATACTGGGGAAAGTCCTTTATGATTGTATGAAAAAAAAACTTGGTTCAGTAAGCCCTTTAATACAAAATGTTAGTTAAATAAATTTGGGAAACAGAAGGTATTTTTCACAGTTTCCCATTCACAATTTCATGATAATCATACATCAGTTTTAAGTTTTCAATGTGGGCAAAAGCCAAAGCAAAAAATTAAGAAAATGAAAGAGATTCACAATAATAATTTTGGTGCAAGTATAATGAAAGAAATAAAATATGTAACAAATGAATATAACCACATTATCAATCAATCAATTAAACAATCAATCAATCAATCAATCAATTAAAACTTCCCATACACCTATGACTAGAGGATAAACTAATCTCCAAGTTTCATAGTCATCTTACACTTCAACATCTAATACAGACAGCACTATGACAACAACAACAACACCACCAATATTTCATGAGAACAACACTTAGGGTAACTACCTACTAGTAAATAGGCTTTCATACCATCTAAAACATACGACTCTCTATCAAGTCAAATGAGTAAAGTGACATTTGGTCTGGCGACAATTGCTCCAAAGATAATTTCTCAGACAACAAAGAGTTCGGGTTGATACTATGATAAATCTTGATCCAGTTTTGAATAGGGTTAGAATTAGGCTTGGGCTTGGATTTAGCAGTGACAATTATCACTGTGCTCAAAGCATAGCTGTCACCAGAACAAAATTTCATAGCAATCATCAGGCTTTTTCACAGTGAAGTAACTTCAGATTATGTACAGTGTAATCGAGACTGTAAGATTTCCATTGGGTGTATGATTCAACCATGAAGTAATAAATTACAAAAATTCTATATGTCTATGTCACAGTATGAGCTGGAGGTGCCTTATTCTATGACACAATGTTGAATGAATACTGCTAGATCACTGTCAGCACAGGTGTTTGGTATGTCTTCACGTCTGAAAAATTTAAGTTGAATTTGAAGTAAGGTTGCTATGTTTCACCAGCTGTTGCAGCCACAATACTAGAAACCTTTAGTTGATTTTGTGGTATAAAATTGCTTTTCATTAAACTCTGTCCAGGATACACATCTTTGATTAACAGCACTTTAACTAGGGGATAATGGGAGGGGTGGGGTGTTCCTAAACTGCTGAAGACCGTGTATGATATATATGATTTCACTTAGTAGCCACTTTCTAGAAGATCTCTTGAAATGAAAGTAATATCAAGAATTCAAGATTGACTTAGACTTAGTTATAACTTATGACCATATATACATGTAGCATTCTCTAAAACTGATTCATTAATGAAGCAGATTAGGGTTTGATACAAATCTAAGTTTAAAAATCCACATTCAAATGAGGCTTGAAAGAATTGTGCATGCATGATCTAAAAATGATTATATAGGAAACTGAATGAGACGATAATTTCCCATCTTACAGATGCATGATATTGCATGTAAAAAATAATTATGTTAACTTGTTTTTCTGAATTATTCTATCATTTGCAAACAATGTATTAAGGTCATGCTAAATTTCTCTGGAGGTATATTTTTTATGTGGCAAAAGCCGGCCTTTATGAAGTAAGAATCAAAGCAGATAATATATTTACCAGTATATACACGTAGTATTAATGTACGTATGGATGGACACATACATGTATGTGTGTGTCTAATAATGTAATGTGTATTTACATCAGCTTGAATAGTGCTATTCAAATTTGTGTGGAATGTGTATATAGCTTTGGAGGTTTTGAGAGATATTATCAGCTGCAATCAACAATGAAATCATGCAATGATAGCTGTGCAACAAATATTTGTCAAAGGGCAATCTCTGGCACGGGTAATCAGTTCTTTTGTTGTAACATATTGGATTCTATAAGTTGGATATGCATGACATATTTAATTAATAAATCACCATATTAAGTTTCCCATAAAGTAAATAGACATACACGTAGATGGACACAGATACGTGCCTAGACATTTAAAGAGAAGAATGAAAGATACTAATACTGTACTGACAATTAATGCAATGAAATAAAAAAAAATAAGTATCAAAGCATGTACATGTACATAAAAAATCTGTCAACTCAACAATATGATCATGTATTTAACACTTGGGTTTCTGGACTAAAATGCAGGCATGTTATTCAGAAACTGAATTGTTAGTACAGCTACATGTGTTTGCATAATCTTCAACAACAAAAACAACAACAAATGATTTTTTTTTCCGATAATTTAAATGTAACCAAATATTTTATTAACACATTGAGTAAGTTCAGTAATCCTTCATTTTAAAAATAAAATCTAGGCCAAATTTATTCAATGACATTAAAATTTGGAAGTTTTAAGAGATATACATGTAGAAATTATTGTCTTCTTAGTAAACCAGTGTACCATCAAGAAGAGGGGGGTGGGGGTTCAGACAGGTGAATTGCAAAATAAGATCAAATGGGCGAATGGTGAAATTTATGCGTAAGTCAAAAATATTCTTCTTATTAATGTTAATAAAATACTAACAAGGACATATAAACATGCCAATGTTTTTTTTATATATGAACATTTAGCAACATTAGTACAAACAATTCTGAATATCGCTTTAAAACGGAAGCACAGCAACACTGAAGCAAGGCTACTCAAAAATCCTTATGAGCTTCATTTCATCTCCTTCGTGGGTGAGAAAATTAGTCACGAACGAGGATTATAATTTTTCTAATTTCAGGGATAAAGTAATTGCTGCACAACATTTTAACCCATTAGAGACAATTTTATTTAAATATAACATGCATTCTCTATGGATGCCAGGCCAAGGTATCTCGTCTTTAGTCTCCAATGGGTTAATAAAAAAAAATGTGCACATGTGCAGAATCAATACTTAAAAGTTTCCATTATAATCAAGGACAGTAAGAGTTTTTTTCTTAATTTAGGTAATTAATCAAATCCATATTGCAGCAAACCATAGGAAAGACTAAATAATCATCACAGGATAACGAAGAGGTTCCACTGGGGTTGTTAAGGGGGCAAAAATGTTGTAGGCCTAATGTTGGGATAATGGGTGCTTACTCAGACTTTCTGGTTGAATGATGC
>JZLH01S0069054.1:62898-76806 GCA_001188425.1 Eucidaris tribuloides
AGCCCAAGTTGAGGACTACCCCCAATCATGTCATTTACCTTTAAAGTGGTAGTTTGTTTCCATTAATTCTATCCATTTTCCACAATCACAGAAAATCACTGCCCCCAGTCTGCAAGTACAGACCATCACATTTATAGGGAAAAAATACATTCATTACAAACATTTATTCTATAATTGTGATTACTTTTAGAGTCAGAAAATACCCCTTCAAATCAAGGGATTTCTGGAGAAAATAAGTACCAGTACATCAAAGTACTTGCTCCCATTATCATTCAGTTGTTTATTACATTTGATTAAGTTTTAGTGGTTTAACTTTGATGCAAGAAACATTGTTTCTTGCTACTTTTTATCTGCTTTCTCTTTTCATTACTTCTCTTTATCCCCCCCCCCTTTTTGGTAATTTGTGTTAACATTAGTTTCAATCACTAATTTAACCCTCTTACACAAAGAGAGATCAGTTTCCCTAATACAATGACATCTGAAGGTACATCCCATAACTCCTACTCTATTGAGCACCCTTCACATCAATCATAGAAACTTCTATGTTAAAGGCCCACTGTCATGACAGAATGAAAAACACCCTCTTTTGACGAAAATCATGAAGACAATGCATTAATGACACCCAAAATGCAACGGAAACAGCCGTGACAGTGTGGAAAAAATACAACATTTGATTTCCATCCACAATCCGTACACTATGGCACTGAAACAGTCCATGCTTGTGAATAAGTGCCTCTATTTCAAGACTAGTTGATATCTGCTCTTAGGTTCAGTTGACCCTTGACAGTGGGCCTTTAAAGGAAGATGTAGCTGGCAACAAACAGGAGTAAATTAAGGGGGAAAATGACATCATGAGTATTGTGAGAATTACATGTATGGTATATGGTGGAAAAGACAGCCTAATAAGGGGTACTGTGTAACACTTACCCTCAGCAAGGCCCTATCAATTACAGTAAATTTCTGTAAATTTTACATCTTTGCGAACTTGTCACGTAGTCCAAGATCGCCGAAACGGCTACAGGGGGAGGAACTTATTGATTTAAAAAGTGCATAAATTAATACAGCACAATTAACACGCGTTGGGCAGCACACATTGGTTACGTCAGGTCAGCTCAAGGCCAGCGCATATGCGATCTGATTGGTTGGCAAAGAACTGACAGTTACCCTAAAATCGAAGAAGAAGAATTTAGCACAGGGAAAGAAATGTACTAAAATATTGTTGTTTCAAGCGTTTGGTGTGACTGTTTGTTACATAACATCCTACTGCTGGCTATACTGCACCATAATGTAAAGGTAAGAATACAGAATATTGCATACTTTGAATTTTAAAGAATTTCTTGACTTACTCCTGAATTGTTGCCAGCTACATCTTCCTTTAACAAAGTACAATGCATCTTGAGTAGACTTTTACTGAAATTTAGATTATTCAGGCACAGGCAAGAGAAGGAAAAGAACCATAACACAATGGATCAAAACCGATCTTCACCAGTGGATGTATGGTGGGATGAGACCAAGAACCCTTTACATGGAGGTCATAAACACTGTACAAACTCTGGAATTAGTGTCCTTTTCTTTGTCAAAGGTTTAGAAGTAACACTATTCCCACTCTCAATTTCTGATCAGAACTGTATTCCACTCTTTGGAAAAATTAAATTGTGTTAATTTGTTAAAATTATTTTGAACTTTAACACTTAGAAGTACATTTCACTATTATTGTCTTGCACCTGATATAAGGTCATTAGCAAATGCTCTCAGCAAAAGGGCATTAACAGTAAATTGCCTCTAAATTGCCTTATAGTCCATATTTAATCCACCTAACAAACTGATATGAATGATCTAAAAAACACAATATTTTGATCTCTTGTGAAATAAACCAATTTGGTTGTCATGTTACAAGCAATTTACTGTTAATGCCCTTCTGCTTAGAGCATTTGCTAACTACCTTCTGCCAGGTGCACAACCATGATAAACCAAAAGATTGTGAAGTTCATTGAGTGGATGGTACATTTAATTGCATTTCAATCTGTCAGAATTAGATGTCTGTAGTATCACTTACCTGTTGATGTTATAGTGTCCTGAATGGATACAGTAAGTACCGGATGATTATCGACGGCTGGACTTCCACTTGATGCAAATTTAATGAGTCTCCTGTTACTCATTGCATTCTGTGCCCAGACGAGAAGACCGTTATTTGCGTTGCCCTCACTCAACCACAAGATCAATGTACTCTTTATATCAAACGATATGGATTCTCCGCTTTGGCATTCGCTATAAGTGATGTCCACCGCACGGTTCGTGAAAAATGGCGTCGCGTCCGTCCCATCCGTGGCCAGGTTCTCCCTATTCCACATTTTCCTGCGCATGCGGACGGTCGATGTTGCGATACTTTCATTCCACGGTTGTAATATCCTAGAAATGCGTAACGTGTCGCGAAAATAGCGATCCGGTAAGCTCGTGCTGTCTGCATTTTCGATATTGCTACAAGTTAAGGTCATAACAGCGCTTTGTATTTCGCTACGATTCACGCCCGGTAGTTCGAACGTGCGTCCCCAATGACTATTTGTCCGAAACTGATCCAAATCGAATGTTACCAAACCGCGACTTTCGATTCCGTCTCCCCTCTGCCCGATTTCTATGTATTCGTACATGCCCCAATGCGCCGTTGGTCCGTGCAAGAAAGTATCGGAAGAGGCACCGACTTTATACGTCCGTGTTCGATTCATTTCTTCCTGACATTTTGTGAAAGACAATTGTAGGGCTAGTACAACCCAACCCAATCTCACCAATGAATTGCGAAATATTTTGCAGCACAACATCGTGGTGGAAGGAGTTTAAGTTTACGAGGATTCCGCAAACACCATCCGAGTACACGCCACTCCTGGATGCTCCGAGCAACAAGTGCACCATTAAATTAGGGACTCCTTAGCGACAGCCCACCGGCGATTGACACTGACGAAGCGGCATTGCACATCTGACGATCATGCCGCAAGCCCTGCCTCGTTCACATTACTGACACAGGAAGTTCAAACACACACACTCTTTTCCTCCCTCTCTCACACACATACACACACACACACACACACACACACATACAAGAAAGGCTCAATGTCAATTTGGGACCACAACCGACGTGAACAACAGCTGCTGCTTCTGGTGTGTGGCGGTGACGGCAGACTCACTCGCTTGTCAGTGCCCCAGAATATTGCAATTTTTTTAACTCCCCTCCCACACGATGATCGAGCAGCGACACCACGGACGACTCCACTGCTCTCGTTTTTCCTGCTTCCAGTTCACCAAATCCACCGCCGTCGTCTCTCATTTAATTCTCGTCACAGTCCAGGAGGGCTAGCACAAGCTCCTGATGCCGGGTCTGTATCGATAATGGAAACGGGAATGAAAAGTTTCATTAGGAAATTGATATCAAATAAGTGAAAGAAGCGATACAATTCCATAATGCACCTCGACAATGATAAAGTAACTTCACGAACATGTACAATTACCGGCCGGGACATAAACATACATCCTTTCAGCGGCTAAAATGTCAGCATCGATAACTTTTCCTGATAATTAATTGCACTGGCAACAAAAAGGTGAACTCTTTTCAGCTGCCATTATGTATGTTCTACACATTTATACAAGAGTGCTCTCTTTTATTTCATTATTACGTGTAGGAGAATTTTATATCGCGATAATACAAACATGACACTGCCAATGTATACCCAACATACAATTACACTTTGGAAAGAACTGCAGTTTGTACATAAAATTGCTGTTTCTCTTTTGCAGAAACATCAACTGAATGCCATTGCCAAAGAAACATTGTATCAATCACATTCATGCTACATAAATCTCAAGAAGATATACTATACATTTTTCTTCAGGCCACCTGGTCTTGGAACAATGCAATAAATCTCAACACCCACTCACACAACCCCTGACCCTTTTTGAAACTGAGAAGAGTACACAAATGAGATCTAATGTGAGTATGTATTTAAATGCGGCGTGTCTGTACATCTGTATTCTGCATGTGTAAGATCCAAAGGCCAGCCGTATTGATTAATCCATCTTTTTACCTGTTAAATTCTATTTAACATCTTTCCATCTATATTTGTAATCTACTTAAAGAACCAAATTAAACCATTTCTATCTATCTGCTTATGTAGTACAATCCTGTGGAGAGTTATTTATCTAATCTATCTACCGGTATCTAATATCCATCTATCTATCTATCTATCTATCTATCTATCTATCTATCTATCTATCTATCTATCTATCTATCTATGTCTCTCTCTATTATCTGACTATCTATCAATAGCTATCTATCGATCTACACTTATCTATCTATCTATCTATCTATCTATCTATCTATCTATCTATCTATCTATCTCTTTATCTATCTATACTCTCTCTTTCTTTGTCTATCTACATGTAGCCTACATGATCTACCTACAGAACATATGTACAATACATTGCACAATTATGGTACAGTACATCTTGCTTTTGATACAACAGTTGAGAAGAGCATCACAATATAACCTTTGTTCTCCTGCCAAAAAAAATAAAAAGTATTTTTGGAAGGCCTATATTTAGGCATCTATCTTGTCATTTTATCATCACAATCACAATAACTTCAATCACTATATCAGAGAAAATCTAGCCATGAATATTTTCACAAGAAAACTAAAACCTCTGATACCATGTTAATCCGAAACAATGGGTACAGAATTGTTTCTGTGCCCTACAATGATAAAAGGTCATTAACTATTTACATGTATACTAGCACTAAAGTAGATTACTGATACTGTTTTTCTTTCATTTTGTACAACATCCATTTGACCCTACTCCTTGTTTTCATGACCCTCAATTTCCTCAAATGAACCTCACTATTCTCTTTGCAGGTCAACAGCCAGCTGGAGGAGATCAAATAACACAAAATTAGACGATTTTGCAGTGCTCCAGCTTAATTATGAGTTCATGTATCAGTCTTACATTTGACATATAAATATCTGCTACGATGCCAAAGCCAAGTCAAATTTATTGAAAGATCAAAAGAGCACATGACTTGTACAAGTTGGTCAAACCTATATTTTCACATTTATTTTACATCAACCAATTACTTTCACAACTCCTCCCTGGAAACTATTTTACATGTGGTATAAAATAAGGCCTCCATTTTTCCATTTTACAAAATCAAAATTCCGTTTTTCAAATTTTTCATTTTCCGCGATACTTAAAAATCACGTTTATAAACACTACATATTACCTAATACTTGCATGATTACAACTCAGTCTCAGTGAAATGGAGCACCCGTAGTCATGGTAGTGACAAAGACGGCCGGCAGAGGGGCCTGCAGAGGGGTTTGTTAGGGTCATTAATGTTACTCTAATGCTTGGTAATGGTATTATTTATTTAAAGAATGATTTTAGACAATATTTGTTTATTTGTTTTAGACAATATTCGTTTATTTTGTAATTTACTACAAATTTTAAGGTTATTACTTCAGCATTTCATGATTTCCAATTTTCTGTGTACGGTGTTACACTTCTCATTTCCACGATTTTTCTCCACTTTCTGTATCACGGAGGAATGGAGGCTTTAGTATGAAATTACGTCCGTTTAAAATCTGTTTATTTTTCAAAAGCAGTCAGCACAGTTGTCCAATCGATGCTTATGCTATGCCAAATAATTAGACCTATAACAAACATCCATATTATAACAACCAATTATCACAAGCACTTCCCTTCAACACCGACATTTATCATAATACGTGTAAAACCATGCAGTCACATTTCACAAATGCCTTTATAACTTCAGAATTATCCTAATGGTTGCCAATCAATAATATAGAAAATAATTAATGAGATTGTTGTATTATTTTCAAAGGACAAAATAATGCATGACTTGGTTCAAGTATACTGCCGATAGAACTTTTCATTTTTCAGTACAACTTTTCAATTATTAGCAAAACAATTTGAAATTGTACAAGAACAACATTGTGCTCTAGAGTTACATTGAATATTGCTTTTTTGCCAGTACATCTGAATAGGAATCATTGTTCTCAGAACTTCACTATAGTGTTACAAAGGAAAATGCTAATTGGGCTACAAGATCAAACCATCAAGCATGAAATAATTAGATGATATTGCTTTCCTGTAGTAATATTTTTGACAAACGATTCTGTTGATCATTTCCCAAAAACCAAATTTTCAGGATTCACTGAGGGATGTGATGAAAAGAATACATGACATGCACTAGTTGATCTACATTTATTTTACATTAAAAAAAATCATTATACTGTGCAGCTGCAATAGGCTGTTATTACATGACATCTTGGTGAATTATATACTTTAATATTATACTTTAATATCATACATTATACTTCAATATTACACATTATACTTAAGTATTATACATTATACTTTAAAGTGATAGGCTAACATTGTGGAGCTTCAATTTAAAAAATTGTCAAACTTTGATATCTGAGCTACATAGTAGTGTTCAAATGGACAAATAAACACCCTAGAATACAAAAGTTTGGAAAGTTACACTGCCAATGGCAAGTTATGCATGAATAAACAAAACTCGGGGCGAGTTTTAATAGCCTAGGTGTACACACAGTAAGTCTATGGGAGGAAATGGGCAAGTGAATCTGGTCAACTTACGATTTTCACTTTTTTAAAGCACTAAATCATCATTTTGAAATACAAATTTTTTCAGGGCTTCATTTTTAGACCTCATCAAAGACACTGGTAGCATGGGGAATCATGTGGCTCAGATTTTTTTAACTGTTGTAAATGTTGGCCAATACCTTTAATATTATACATTATACTTTAGTATTATACATTGCACTTTGAGAAGAAGAAGATTGGGTGTTTACACCATAGTGCTTACATCAAACAATTTTTTTTTAAATCAAGAAAATATGGGTTTCAATCCATGATGTTGAGTGGGGAGATTATTACAAAGTTTAGTAGCGGAAACACTAAAACACTTGTCCCCAATTGATAATAGTACTCCTACAAATGTTTAAGATGTTATTTGTATACCAGTAACTGTATGTACGTATCTAGAAATATGAACTTTTTTTTTCCTTTGGTCAAAGTCCTCATTCATGAATTCCAGGCATAAGTACCTTGATATTGAAAACTAAGCCATTCCCATAGAGATGTACATGTACGACTGTCTGCGTAACAGCTTAACATGTCTTAGGAGCCACTCATACAGTTACTACCATCGTGTGACGTGTCACCGACTATCATACTAGTTCACGCCACGAAACCTAATCAAACACAACAAGTGGCGAAATCAATGACGCTCAAACTTGTATGAAGGTCATTGACATATTTACAGTACATTGGACAGATCAAATGTACCTCGCTATCAATTTGCAAATAATTGGACTCTGAATAATTTGCTATAGCTTCAGTCAGTCAATTTCACTTGGCAAATAATATGTGATGAGGTAAGCAGCAGTTGATGACGTCTGAACATATATGTGCATATAACCATGAAAATCTAGTGTTTGTATCATTCAAAGGCGTAGCCACTAGCCAGGACTTTTCCAAGGGGGGTGTTGAAAATGTCTGTTCACTGCTAAATCCTCAGTCAAACATTTTTCACAGCCAGACAGTGGCTAAAAAATACAAATGGGGGGGGGGGGAATAAATTTTTTTCTCGGGCAACAAATAAATTTTTTTCCGGAAAATCCGAAGTCTTAAATTTTTAACAAGCAAATCATGTCATATGGTAAAGGAAACAGTTCAAATGCCAACAAGGAGGTGTTATCAACAAAAATGGGGGTGTTTTCTGTGAAAATGGGGGTGTTTGAACAGCCAAAATACCCCCTCCCCAACTTACACCTATGGTTTGTTCTGTAAGCCTTGTTGTCATGGGCATGTTCCTCGCATTTTTTCAAATGAAGGTTGGGGGGGGGGAGGTTGAATACCTTATTCAATTTGCCTAACCTTCAGTCAAAATTTTTCACAGCCAGCCAGTGGCCCCCCCAAAAAAAAAGGCTGGGGGGCGGGGGGGGGAGTGATATGTGTCTAGCGGGTGTACCCAACAGAATCCTTTTGCTTTAACACCCAACAAGTCACAACAGAATAATACATTTCAGGGTAGTGGCGTTTTTGTGCTATTCTGGCTCGCTAATTTTTATTGTATAATCGATCAAATCTGAACAACAGCACCAAAACACCCAATGGATCAAAAAGCCAATAAGTGTCACTCAGCAACTCAACAAAAGAATCACTATTCATAAGGGAAATAAGACGCTCGATTTATCGAACTCGCGCTTTTTACAAAGAAACCCTGTGTACACTGGCTCTCAATACGTGATCCGTAACAAGAAATAAACATTGTGTTGGGAGACCGTTTATCATAGTGTTGGCACGACGACTGAGTCGAGTAAAATTCGAGTCTGTGACTATCGTCGAGGAGCTCGCGACTCCGGACTTTAGCAGAACAAGAATCGACTCCATATGGATATAGTGTAGGCCATGCTAACCAGTCAAAACATCTGACAATCGGTGGATATCATGTACAATTCAGTTTCCAGGTTGGGGTAAGTATACGGTACTGGTATGTGGGGCGCATATATTCAAGGTTATTGCAATGAAATTATTGACGGAGGGCACATGTAACGGTACATTGTATGGCTGTAGTGAGGCTCTTTTTTACCTATTGATCATGCCATCAGAACTGAAGCGGCAGAGAGTCGGCCAATTGTCGGAGCTTGCGACTGTTATGATGGTTCAGACTGAGTGACTCGCCAAAAATCCTGGAGTTGTGCACACTACCATTTCGGACCGTATTCAGGAAGCTGTGTGGATGCAAGCTTCTATCTATCTGATGAGTTTGATGTGATGACAAAGTCAAAGCAAGCAGAAAAAAGAGGTTCTTTCCTGTATTTTACCAAGATAGAATCCAAATGTCGCAACAACTCCCAACTAAAAAGGGGGAGGGGGCGGGGGGGGGCGGAAGTGTGTCTTCCCCAAGCGGAACTCCTCTGCTTTTTGTAACCGCAGCGCTGGGATCTGGGAATGGGGGTTCTGTGCAAAATACTTAATTTCCGCTCAAACTAATTATGTGATCATCACCACTTTGCCAAATCTTGCTCACTACTGGTTTTTTGTGTTTTTTGATACTTGTGACACTCTGCAACTGTCCCTTAACTACAAATAACCATCAACAAATTCTAACAGTAGAGCAGGGCTCACATTAGACTTGCCCGCCTTGCCGCGGGCAAGTTAAATTTCATGTTGGGGCGAGTAAAAAATCTCAAAATGTTAAAAATTTTACTTGCCCATTGGCAGGTAACATTGTGAACATATTTACTCGTGAATGGAGCAAAACATCGTCCAAAAGATTTATCGCACCAACAACCAAACAAGATAGCTAAAACTAGAAACTTTGTGTTCAAAAGTTCAAACTTTTCATCATTATTTGGTTCATGTATAATTCCCATAGCTCTTAATTCATAAATCACATCTTTTGGCAATAAACGGCTTATTGGTTACAATCAGGGGAAAAATTTTAATGTTCAGCAGGTTCGAAATTAACGGTAGCCCGCTAGCCGCAATGGCTACAAAAATCACGCGGACTAGCCAAAAATCCCCAAAATCTATTATTTACCTAGTCCGTCGTTGGCTAGCTCAAAATATTCCTTTAAGTGTCACACCCGAGTGTTTGCATTGATTTTATGTAAACTAATGATATACATCCAAAATCTTGATGTCATACTATCCGAACAAAATACAAACAGAAATAACAAACTCCCTGGCGCGAAATACTGTACCTCGGCGCGGCACCCCTAACAAGCCACTATCCAGCATTCATAATTCATCGCGCGCGCACACCTGGGTTTTAATATGTAACTGAGCAGTGAAGTCACAGAGTACTCGATTTTTCGGGCCGCAGAGGGCGTTGTCCAAAAACTCCTCGTCCGGCTATTCCGCTCAGCGTGGGTATTTTTCGGAGCGTGTTGCTACAGTGTGGGATGAACCATAGGCGCGATGTACGTATGGAGGAAAAAGGGGGGAATCATTTTAAAACAAATTGTGCTTCAAGTGTTTTCCCATGATCCAGCGCATCCAATGATAGTGTACAGTTACTTGTTAAAAAATCATTTTTTTACTTCATCGTACAACGTTAGTCCCTGATAGTCCACGCATGCATTATCTTATGTTTGTGAATCATGGAAGTATGTCCTGCTTCTATGGTCGCACACCTGTTCACACCCTGGCCGTAAAGTGGATGCTCAGTGACTAACTATCGCCGACTTCCGGACTTTCAGTGCACTGGTTGGGCAACTGGGCAACAAGACACAGGGCCGTGCAAAAACACAAACAAACTATCAATATTGTTGAAAAAAAAGTTACTACTTTGAAAACTATTCATATTTCCTTATGTTTATTAATTATAAAAACTGAATTGAAAGGGGTGGACCTCGAAATGGGAAACGCACAAACAAGACAACACAAATATTGAGTTGAAATAAATACTGTATCAATGATAAATCTTCTTCTTTATCTCTCCCCTTGCTCCCCTCCTCCTCCCTCCCTCTCTTCTTCTTCCTCTCTTCTCTCTCCACTCTTCTTTTGTGTTTTTCTTCTTCTTTCCCTCTTCTTCTCGCTCCTTCACTGCTGCCTTTTTGATTGCTTTTTTTTTCTTTTCTCCCCTCCCCTTCCTCTTCTTTTTTCTTTCGTCTCTCCTCCTTTTCCTTTCCTTTTTTCTTTCTTCGCGCCTTCCCCGTCCTCTTCTTTTCTTCTTCCTTTCCGTTCTCCTCTCTCTTCCCCTTTCTCCTTTCTCCTCATGCCCCTCCTACTCTTCTCTCGTTCTTACTCCTCCTTCTTCTTCCTCTTTTTTGTTTGATTTTCTTCCCTTGTGCCCCTGCTCTTCCTCTCTCTTCTTTTTCTTGACTCTCTCTTCTCGCTTGTTTTTTTCTTCTTCCCTCCCTTCCTCCTCTTTTCTTCCTCCTTTTTTTTTCTTGTCCTGCCTTCCCTACTTTTCTTTTTCATTGTTTTCTTTTCTTTACCTTTCGTCCTTCCTCGTTTCTTCCCTTCCTCCTCTTCTTTCCTGTCCTTCTTTTTTCTTCCTCCTCTTTTTCTTTCCTTTTCGCCCTTCCTCGCTCCCTTTCTCCTTCTTCTTCCGCTTGACGCTTTCTCGTCTCCCGCTGCCTTTTTCCTTTTCTCTCTCGCTTTCTCTCTCGCTTTCTTGCCCGGTTCTCGCACTTCTTCTCTTTCTTCGCCCTTCTTCTTCTCTTCTCCCTTCCCTCCTCTTCCTCCTTATCTCCATTCTTGCTTGCCTTCCCTCCTCATCCTTCCTTTGCGCATTTCTTTTTTCAAACTAAAAGTTCTTCTTTTCTCAGGGTTCTTTTTTCTTTTTTTTCTCCCTCCTCTTCTATTTTTTTTCCCTTTTTTTCTTCTTCTCTTTCCTTTCGCATTTCTCCTTCTCCTCTTCCTTCTCTCCATTAACTGATCATGTAAAAAACAATCGTAAATTGCTTTTTGCAAGGGCTATCCATTTTGATGAGCATACAGCACGAACCCGTGACCCTGACTCGTTCCAATTCCGAGGCTGAGCCCTTGTCGAGCATCGGGATACTGGGTGGAGGAAGGGAAGAGGGTACCTGGCCAAAGGCTATTGGCCAGTTGACTTAACATGTAATAATCTTACATATTCTCTTCGATATTAACATGTGGTATCAAAGGCGACCTAGTCATTTTTTTTGCGGCTACCAGAATTCTGGCGGACTACTCTGAAAATTCAGCTGACTAAGTTCGTCTGGCTATGTTAAAGAAAAACGCTTTTAAGCGGCGACCCTGATGTTTTTTTATTGTTTTTAATTTGGCAAGAAAAATCTGAAAATGAAAATTTCACTTGCCCATAGGGCAAGTAGGAAAAAAAGTTAATGTGGAGCCCTGAGTACAGATTGACAGACAACCTCAATATATGACTCCTTCATTACTCTGAAGCAAAGACACAAAAAATGATCGTCTGAGAAAGAATTATACTTGAAGTAGTATTCTTGAATGCAGACATAAAATCTCAGCTCATCAACTTGTACACACTAAAGAGAAATTATGTTAATAAACTGAAATGTCAAATGTACAACACTAAATGAAGTGACAAAAACATAGTACACCATTTGAGTATTAGTGGACACATTCTGTATACAACATAATTAAACATTTCATAACATTAACTGCCAACAAATTCTTATCGTTCTGTTTACAGATGTATTATTGGGACACAGAAAATTACAGATTACCATTTAATTGAGCAGCACTATATTCTGGTACAGTTCTCATTTTCCAAAATAGCAATTGCCAATCTTATAGCTAGAAATTAAATGTAACATACAGGCAAAACTGACCCTAATTTTGCACACAACTCCAGTCAGTATAAACCCACCCCCAAGCTAGTCTGACTGCCAGACCATTATTCTGGAATCAACAGCCAAACCTGTCTTCAGTATAAATTCAGACTACCCCCAAGCCTACGTGGCTTATCTCACTACTCAATTTCAAATGGACTTACCTAATCCGTTAAATAGCCGATAACGAAATCCATTGAATCCAGACATAGAGAGATTAGAAAGGAAAGCAAGCAGCTGATTGGCCAACTTTTTTCCCCAGAGCTGTAAGTATAAAGCCTCATTGGCTTTGTGGACACAACTTCAAAGTTCTACTGTATCACCAGCTGTCTTTATATACACTGTTTTGACACAATTGTACACAAATACACAGCAGATCTCAGGTCATAGATTTCACATGTAATGTCAGCCACAATACAACAGTTGAGTAAAAATTTTATGACAGCTTTCCAGCTTTCAGTATGACTAATATCATGCAGATCGAGGGCATGGGGAGGGGGCGGGGGAAGGGAGACTCATTATCAATGCCATCAATTACTAGAAACATGCAACAACTTGCAGTAGAGCTAGATCCACAGTTGTAAATTCAGCTGACTTTGTGAACATGGGATATCGCTGCCTCCACACATAGTACCAACTGTTGGTTTTTGTTCGTTTTGTGGTAAATGAGGTTTTGCCATTTGCCACAAAAAGAAAAATGTAAACAAATGCACTGACAGATGTCATAAACATATTGTTCCCTTGAATATGTCATCACATATGGCATAAAGAAATGTCTGAAGGATAGAATACAACACACATATACCACAGAGGTGAAGGATATTGCATACCTGAGGTGCTTTTCACTAGCTGCCTATTCGTAACGTACAAGGTGGAATTTTTTTCTCTATCGGTATGGGTATAACCAATTAAGATCTATATTATATTGAGCTATTATGAAAAACCCACACTCTAACTTAGCTAATTAATTTCATGGAACATCGCTCATGCATCATACTGGGACCTAGTGAAACAACACTTCATCTGCAATGATCAATAGTTCAATACAAATACATTCTAATACATACTGTATGCCCCAAATGGTGAAACAGCCCACGATGATTCACCGACACTTAAAGACACAGGCTAACATTGTGCAGCTTCAAATTAAAAAATTGTCAAACTTTGCTATCTGAGCTAATAGGCTATTAGTGTTCGAATGGACAAATAAACACCCTAGAATACAAAAGTTTGGAAATTTATGCTGCCACTGGCAAGATATGAATGAATAAACAATTAGTACTTGACTAAGACTTACACAGTACATGTAAGTCTATGGGAGAAAATGGGCGGGTGAATCCGGTCAACTTATGATTTTCACTTTTTTAAAGCACTAAATCATCATTTTGAAATAAAAAATTTTCAGGGCTTCATTAATAGACCTTATCAAATACACTTAGAGCATAGAGAATTATGTAGCTCACATTTTTTAAACTCTGGTCAATGTTAGCCTGTGGCTTTAAAGGGACCGTAAAGTCGCAAGTCATGGGCG
>JZLH01S0069063.1:1946-12181 GCA_001188425.1 Eucidaris tribuloides
CGGTCGAGTCACACTATGCATCGCTGTGCTCCGCCCCTGCCAGCTAGTTAAGATGTTCTTCTCCGGCAGTTGTCTCTCTCCAGTCCAGGAGAACCGGTTCAGGGACCTCGCAGCTTTAGCCTCGGCTTTGCAGCACAGTTAATAACGTTACATTATATGCGGACATTAATTTTCATCTGGCGGCGATTTACTACAGGTCTGATTCACTGCCTCATATTTCGTCTTCGTCATGCAAACAATGTCCTGATTCAATTTTGTCATCTTCAACCTCCGTCATGGCTCTTCAGCCCCGATTCAACGGAGTGTCGCATCAAGTCTCCGAGTTGCACCATCGCTTCATTCACTTGTCGAGCTTTCCCTTTTCTTCGCGCCAAAGTCCAAGTCCTACGTTGGTCATCATCGTTCTGCGATAGCCGAATTCATTTTCTGCACGTTTACGTCGCGACGGATAATATGCCCCATGGACTTACGAACTTTGTGAACTCTCGCTTGCCGTAACTGGTCACGCTTGGGAGCGACCCGTAGTGAAGTCCGTCGCCTTTACGATCGCTCGCGGTAGCGGTAGTTTGGACCGCCGTTTGCTGCAAGACATGAATTTTGTGAAATGAAAAATTTATGTACTGTGCAAAAGCCGTAATTTATTACATTTCAACGAAAAAGTCCTTTCAAAAGTTTGATTTTGAGTTTAAAATTTGAATTTCAACTTACCGATACAGTCGCCAGTCAGTAAAATCTCGGTGGACAACCTTCGGGCGACTTTTGCTTGGTTGACGGGCGCACGTGCCGTGCGCGCTAATTCAAGCATTGGTATCAACGGGGTGCGGGTGCGATTTCTGCCGTGCGCTGTGGATGACCGGCGAGGGTGTCCCGCATTGTACAGGGAGATTGTCTGGCTACGGTAGCCGAGCTATGGGGCTATATACAGCATCTTTTGCACTGTATTACCCCATAGTTCTATGGGTGTAACTGGTCGGTTACACGGACTTTATGAACTCTAGTTAGCTTGTCTTCATCGGCCGGCAATTCAGTTTCTTTATGTGAGTTACAATGTATTTTAGCTTTAAGATGTAGCGCTACTATCTTAATTGTCTACTGTTTAATCTCATTCATTTCTGGCATGTTAACACACCTCTGCCATATTCTAATCAATTTGTGCAATATTCAATTCTCACTGCAAATACTTATTTTTATAATAAACATCATGAAAAGGGAATGTTCTGTTCATGTCATTATTTGTGTAAACTGACTTTCCACGTATTTAGTAAAAAATAAGGAATTATTTGACACACCTATTCACTTACAATCTACATTCATTTATTTAATTTCATTCACAATCTATCAAACGTTTATTCAAACCAACCGTGTCATTTATTTTCCTACAAACCTTTCAATAAAACGTAAGCTTTTCAGAGTGCATGTATATTAGCATAAGAATGCTTGCATTTAAGGCAGTGATGCATAACTTTCGTAGTATTATTAAATTACCGTGTATATGTGTGTATTACAAGTGTAAAATCGAATATTACCATTGAATTGAGTAGTATTTCAGAGATGATGATACATCATGGAATAAAAAAAATCAAACAGCAATTTATCGAATATGACCATCATTGACATAAAAGAACAAGAAAAAATACCAGACTCATTTTATTACTGTGGAATTAACGAATTAAATCAGCACTGTACAACGATAGACTAATTTATGCCTTGCTATACAAATCAAACGAAATTCGTCTAACCTCAGTTAAAAGAAATGCACATTGTGCAAAAGCAGCATCTGTGCGTTGTCAAAACACATACAATTAAAATGCGTCCATGATAACAATGTTTGATGGTTTGCTGGATTACTTATGAATCATCATAGTCCAGACCTGTGGCGTACCGTGGATCCACTCAGTTGGGGGAGGGGGGGGGGGGGGTCACCCGAGTCGCTCACTCACTCGAAACGGTATTTTCAGATGGTGGATTTAAAATGCTGCGTAAGCCAAGTATACGGTATAGTGGTATAGTGTTTTTTGCTATTTTTTGTTTAAAGTGTAAAAACTTTTCAGCCATTTTGTAATAAAACCGCCACTTCCATATTTAGTTTAAAAAAAAACATCTCCGCGAGCGAGCGGTTTGGGAAACTTTAAAAAATCCAAGAAGAAATACCCGTTTTTGTGGTGTATTCTTTCAAAGTAATTAGAAATAACTTATGCTATAATGTGAGAACAAAACGGAATTATAAGTGTTTATTTACACCGTTATCCAGAATTTTTCCATGGGGTGGGTATATCAAGAAAACGGGATTAATCATCCTAACAGGCAGGGTCGAGGGGCCCACTTTACAATCCCTTGTAGGGTTCCGGGTGGGGGTCAGGGGGCGGAAGCTGACGAGAAATAGCAGTTTATGAGCTTAATTTACCGCTCTGATAACACTATTGTTTTGTGAAATGGACAATCGACAATAATTAAAAAGCACTCCACTTTTAGACTTCTTTTTTGCCCCTCCTGTGGTATAATTTGTTTATGAATTGTTGATGGCGGTTTATTTTCAAAACATGGTGATGATATTTATCGGGGGTCAGGGGGCGGAGCCCCCTGAAGTTGACGAGTTCTAGCGGTTTAAAAAGCATATACACTATAGTTTCGTGAAATGAACAGTCAACAATAATTAAAAACCTATAATAATTAAAATACGTATGTTTTGTCAAAGTGGACGTTTCAGATTTTGGAGGTGCGTACTCACACGTCCCCCACCCGGCTACGGGTCTGTTATTCAGGTTATATAACCCTTCTTTCTGATTTGGATGATAAATTTTGGAGGAGGAATTTCTACACAAAATTCCTATATTGGATGAATGTATCTGCAATATTGCCTCCGCTATTCCTACACGGGTGGATCAATAGCAAGCATAATTGCTTATCAAAAAATGCATGCCACAAAATATATATCTACTAGCTGCCTCGGCAGCTCGGCTGAGAGTTTTGCGCAACAACAGCAACTACTACTACTCAGAAGTGAATCCAGAAATTCCCGAAAAGGGGGCTGTGCCCCTGTTTGGCTGATAATGATAAAAAAATAAAAAGAGGGCCCCGGCCCTTGGATCTGCCTCTGGTACTGCTACTTCTACTTCTACTACTATTACTACTACTACTATTACTACTACTACTACTACTACTACTACTACTACTATTACTACTACTACTACTGCTACTACTACTACTACTACTATCATATAACTATTCTATGATTGTTATATAATTATGATAACGATTACAATAATTATTATCATTTTTTTATGATTAATTTTATTTTCATTTTCATTATTAAGGGTCAAGGGATAATCACAAATTACAATAAAACTACTACTTTTACGCTAAAACTACTACTACAGCAGGACTACTACTAATACTTATTATTATTATTATTATTATTGTTATTGTTATTATTGTTATTGTTATTGTTATTATTAGTAGTGTTATAAATTTGTGATAATCTTTTACATACTATTATACATGCAACATGTAGCCACTAATTAGATGCAGTTTATGTGCTGGTGAAATCTACATTGAAATATTTTCACTGCCGTCTAGAAGACTGTGGAATGTGCTGGAACCTTCTGGCTCACTTGAAATTGACCGGCAAACAATTTATGCCAGCAGTGGACTGCTTAGCTGTGTGGTTAATCCCATTGTTCTTTGGAATGTCATTGACTGGGGTTGTAATAGTAAACAAGTCTGATGGTGTAATTGTATTTTTGATGTATGACATAAATAGCACAGAATGTTCAGGATGTAGCCTTTTGGTGTTTTCTAGATGATTCTAGACTAGGAGGGTTTTGATATAAATACTGGGGGTAAGGTGAAGATAGCCAGAGTTTCTGTCATCTTAGCTCAAGTCACATGTGTTATAGGGCAAGTCCAAGCTATTTGCTTGCAGAAAATCCGAAGATGCCAATTTTTCATCTTAGTGCAAATAAGTTAAGCTAGGTATCAATTTAAAGCTAAGATATTAAATTTTCATAAAATGAGCCAAAAAAGTCTAAATCTGTACTCCGTTAGTAGTAATGAATGAATAAATTTGCATAAATAATGAGTCATGGTAACGCGTGGGACATTTATAAATGCATCATATTTTAATGTATTTCAATTGTTTGCAACATTTGTGACCAACCAGGTGCAGGGTCATATAGTGTAAGGGAAAGGTTACTTACACAAGGAATTTCATTTCATCAACTAATTAAATATGCAAATGAGGGATGTTCCAAAATTTGCATGTCCCACGCGTTACTTTTTTAGGACAATTTGTTTTGATTAATTCCAGATGAAACATTTAATTTGACTGAAATTTTCAAAAGTTCCAATTTACCTTGGGGCATGCCGAATACATAACAAAGAAATTTGATCAGGTGTATGTAATTAACATAATTGACTAATTAGTGTTGGTAACGCGTGGGACAATGTGGTAACGCGTGGGACACCATGCACATATTTGTACAGAATCTTCATTATAAATGTCATTCTTGTTCCTCTTAATATGTTTTAAAACCTTTTCTGATGGACCAAGGAGTACAATGACCATCCTGAGGTCACCTGAGATCTTGCAAACTCTCTGTGGTGCCCATAAAAATACATAAATTATACAGATTTTTTGCCCTTCGAGCCTGATATCTAGGCACCGATGGGCCCACATGAACCAGTTGAAAAACTGTGCATCCTCTTGCCATATAGCTGATTTTGCCAAGTTCAGTTGATAGCCATAATGTGTCTCACCCTAGTATGTTAATATTTGACCTTACTTGACCTTTGACCCCAATTTAACATTGCGGTCCCTATACATAGGGTATGTACCATCCAAGTTAGTTACATGTACAATGGGATGATACCAACCCCAGTAGAAAATACATGTAGCAGGTATATTCTATGATTTGACTTTTGACCTACATATGTGACCTTTGACCTTCAAATAGCATAGAGGTCCCTGGTCAGTACCACTACCATCCAAGTTTGGTTATAAATGGGCTTATGGTTAGAAAGTTATCTAGTAATTGGCCCTTATGAGCCTTGCCCCCTGGGCCCTCTGGGCCCCCAGTGTACCATTCAGGAACCCTCTATCCCCTTCCCCTAAGAATCATTCCCACCAAGTTTGGTCTAAATTCACTTATGTACTTTGAAGAAAATGATGTTAATGTGAATTATTCCCATAGGGCCCTCCCCCCCCCAACCTGTTGCCCCCCTCAGGGGCCAAATGGGGCCACCCTGGGCATTGGCATGAGGAACATTAATTCATCACATATACATGTAGCTCCAGGTATCTACGCATACTGTGACATAGCTATTATTTCTGTATAATATTATCTAGAGAAGAAGACATTTGAAAATTACCTATATTTGGCCCTTTAGGGCCCTGCCTCTGGGCCCCGCGGGAGGGGGGGGGGACATGTGTACCATTTGAGAATCATTGAATCCCTACCCTCTAAGGATCATTCCTGCCAAGTTTGGGCCAAATCCAATAAATATTCAATTCATAATGCGCATGAGACAAACTGTCCCACGCGTTACTTGTCCCACGCGTTACTTGTCCCACGCGTTACCATACATGCTTTTGTAAACTTGACCTTGAACAAAACTGGAAGTTGTATGTTCATGAAAGTTTGTACGCAATATGTTGGTTAGATGTTTAAGGAGATGAAACTTACCTAGATTTATTTTGCCTTTAAAATTCAGAGAGTTTTAGAGAATAAAGTCAAGTAAAAAAAAAATGAATTTTTGTGGTCCCACGTGTTACCGATGAATAAATTACCATAAATTAATCAGAAAGTGAGTGATTTCAATTATTATTTCTGTTGTGGGTAAAGATCCTTAGTACCTATTAGAATATACCCAAGGATTGGGGTTTCACCATAACATATGGGGAAATGGCCTGTTTTTGCTTCTGATGTCCCACGCGTTACCACCGCAAAATAGCTTGGACTTGCCCTATAGTAACCTGCATTTAGAGTTTATTGTGACCTTGGCACGATACACAACCTGTGGAGTTAAATAGGAGAGTTTTGTGTGTGGACCTGCCTGTTTATTACCTGAGATAGCCTTTAGTGGATTTCTGTGGATTAATTTTGGAATTACTACATCATCTTGGCTGCAATTGAGAATACGTTGTGAACTTGTGCTCAACACCGATTTCGTCGGGAATACCTGTTTAACTCTGCCATTGGGATTCATACTCGTTGCGACTTCTACTAATTGGAATCATCTGGATCATCTGTTCGGACTTGATTATTATCTGGAAAAGCTGTTATTCAGCCGTTCAACATTTGGACCAATATACTGCGATCATAATTTGGAATACTGGATCGGATTACTACTTGGGCATCAACTGGAATCGTGGATTCATTCGACTACAGTATCCTTTAGCATTGTAAGTTAATATTCATTTGTACGATCATTGTGAAAGATTGTGAAAGTTTTCTTGTATGTTTTAAGTTTAAAGGGGAAATACCCCATATAATAAATATTTGTTGAATCAAATATTGGTGTCATTTTGTTTCATCTTTTCGGTTGTGAATTGATCGTAAGAGTAGTCGTAGTAATAGTAGTAGTAGTAGTATTACTATTATTATTGTTATTATTATTATTATTATTATTATTATTATTATTATTATTATTATTATTATTATTATTGCTGTTATTGTTGTTGTTGTTGTTGTGGTTGTTGTCCCGTCTAGCTCTTATCCCCTTCCCTCATTCCACCTCGCTGTGCGTGTCTGAAAATTATACGATTGTTATTATTGAACACAGCTCGCAAAAGCACGATAATGTAATAATGACAATAATAACAATTATAACTATTTAATGTTATTTATTTGTCTTTATATTAGTAGTAGTAGTAGTAGTAGTAGTATATTCTTCTATTATTATTATCATTATTATTATTATTGTCATTATTATTATTATTATTATTCTTATTCTTATTATTATTATTATTATTATTATTATTATTATCATCATCATCATCATCATTCACCTTTATTCCCTCGGTACATTCGTATTTCTGATGCCCTAGAGACGTCCTTCCCCTTCAAAGTCCCAAAACAACCCTCCCCTCGGAATCCACCTTCCTAGTATCCCCATCTTTTTATAATTAAGTGTACTGGATCAAGTGAATGCTTTTTCGTCCATGCCATTGTGAACAGGCCTCGATTTTTGTTTTATATTATTTATTTACTTTTTTTTGGGGGGGGGGGTGTGGGCCTTATGAAATTTCAGGGGTGGTACGACCCGAGTCCTTTCTCCCATGTTTATTTGTCTGGTGTTAATTAAAAGGACCCCCAGGAATACATACTTCAAAATCCTCTCCCCTTGAACTTAGTCAGATTTTATTTGACTAACATGCGTATGCACACACACACAAACATACACAACCACACATTCCCGAGGCTGTATTAATCTGCCATATTTCATCCGTAAAAAAAACCAAACAGATAAAATTTTTACTCAGTGTATAATCTCAAACAAATGTACAATTTTAATTCCCAAGTGTCCTTGGGTATCATAAACAAAGAAAACCCCAGACATCAAGCTTTGATGACCAAAAAATTGCACCATAAACTGACTGTCCAAATCGTAAGAGAATAAAAAAAAACTGTACTCGTCATGCTGAGGGAAAAAATCTGATTGGTGCTTTGCAAATGTGTGATTGCGTATGTTGGTGTTTGCTTGTGTGTTGTGTGTGTGTGTTGTGTGTGTGTGTGTGTTTGTGTTTGTGAGTGTCTGTGCCTCCGGGGGGGGGGTGTGATTACAATAACACCAGCGAAAAGCTACCATGACAGTGCTTATGTTTTCATTTCAAATCGTAAGAGAATTAAAATTTGTACTCGTCATGCCGAGGGAAAAAAAATTAATTGGTGCTTTGCAAATGTGTGATTGCGTATGTTGGTGTTTGCTTGTGTGTTGTGTTTGTGTTTGTGAGTGTCTGTGCGTTTGGGGGGGGAGTAGTTGCTTACAATAACACCAGCGAATAGCTACCATATCGTAAGAGAATTACAAATTTATGGGGCCATACTCGTCATACCGAGGGAAAAAATCTGATTGGTGCTTTGCAAATGTGCGATTGCGTATGTTGGTGTTTGCTTGTGTGTTGTGTTTGTGTTTGTGAGTGTCTGTGCCTTTGGGGGGGGGTGGTTGATTACAATGACACCAGCGAATAGCTACCATGACAGTGCTTATGTGTTCATTCCAAATCGTAAGAGGTGCTTTGCAAATGTGATTGCGTATGTTTGTGTTTGTGAGTGTCTGTGTCCGTTTTTTTTGGGGGGGGGCGGGGGGTTGATTACAATAACACTAGCGAATAGCTACCATGACAGTGCTTATGTTTTCATCTTCGAAGGAAGCAAGGAAAAGAATGAAGGTAAAGGAGATTTAATTTTTCACTGCAGTTGTGCAGAGTATGATGTTACCACTCAGTTAAAACAATCCTATCGTATAATTTACACACACTGTACCAGGTGTGTAGAGAGCGACAATCCTATAAGTACAGTAGCCGCACCATAGTACGATACATGCACATGTATCTCTATGAGCCGCCCCGACCCGGCCGAACACGCATCGTATCAGCGGCTCGGGGTTATGTGTGAAGCTGAATCGAATGCAAACGGAACACAAACGACTCTGAAACCTGTGCTGAGATATCCTCTATCAGTGTTTTTACTGATAGACATAATAATGACTGATCAGTCTGCACAACTACAATACAATATTAAGGCTTAAAATGCGTAAATTTCTCTCTTACCTTCGATCATTTCGTGTCTTGCCTCGCGCCGCATAAACTGCACTGGCAAGAGTTTCTTCAGCGCCTAGCTTATTGACACACGTAACAGCGGTGTCACTCGTAGGGGAAAATCCTTACGAATAGGATTTTAAGCCAACCGTAGGGAGTTGGGAAAATCGGGCTATTGGGCGGAAGGGGAAAAGTAGTGTCCGTAGGGGAAAATACGCATGCGGCGTAGGGGGAATTAAAATGACCAAAGTATGACTGATTTGCCTGACCAAAAGTGTGACAGGTTTGCATGACCAAAGCGCCCGCCCCGCAATATCTAAAAGATGTTCTGAAACATTTCAACGATTAATAAACAAAGCAAACCTATCAATGCTAGAAATACACTCGCCAGAGATTTAAAACACACATTCAGATTTATGAAACGGCCTACAAGATTACATTTTCTCTGTAAGCGATGAAATGTCTGGATTTCAGCTCATTACATCCCGGGGGGGGGTTACTCTGTGCCGCTGAGAACTCCGAACCCATACCCACATCTAAGGGTCCATTTGCCGTAAATAGGCACCCATGTCTAAGGGTTTCTCAAACTTTTGGCGCGCATGGGCAAAACTTGAAAATATCATATTGTTTGCGCCGAAAATTTGAAAATAGGTTATGTTTTCGCGCGAAGCGTGCCGAAAATTTGAACTTTGTGAGTGTTTCATTGTATGCGCGCGAAGCGCGCAGAAAAAAATTAAAATGGGACCCATGTCTAAGGATCTTTTTGATGAAAAGGGGACCCATGTCCAAGGATTTCTTTGAAAAAGTCACCCTTCCCAGCGGCACATCCCCGTATACCAAATATACGTGAGTACCCCCTGCCCCCCACTCCCGTGGGACTACACCACTCTGGAGAAGAGTGACTTTACCTCATGTAGATGTCTTGCGAAATGGAAAAAGATGCTGAACTGGATATGGCATCTCTGCCACGATTAACAATATACTTGAGACCGCCCGAATATTCATGTTGTTACACAAACCTTCGCTGCAACTTTGAGAAAACAAACATAGCTAATAATAGACTAAGCAGTTTTTAATAACTTTGCAATAAAACAGCAAGTATGATTAACAGAAGGACTCTAATAAGACTAGTTCCAAAAGTGATTTAAGACCAATTTCTATCACGGCTAGCCCCAGATTTCTTTTTCTTTGGTCTCCTTTTACTTTTTCCCTTTCGTTTTGGGTTGTTGTTGTTGTTTTTTTTGCCGGACGATTGGGGGGGGGGCACGTGCCCCCCCCCTAGTTACGCCACTGGTCAAGACATCGAGTATTGGATATTATCGTATGTAAATGTAAATGGCATTCCATGCTAAGTCAATGACTGTCAAGGAGATAATCGACTTGTTTACAAGAGCGTGTCGAGAATATGTTAAGCTTTGGGGGAAAATGTTTTACCAGGTCGATGCGTATCATATAGTATGCAAATGTAAACGGGTTT
>JZLH01S0069065.1:0-13197 GCA_001188425.1 Eucidaris tribuloides
TAGAATCGCTGACCTAGTTTACAACAAAAGCCATAATTCCATACAAAAGAACATGTCCTTTAATGACTCTTCATGACCGACGACTATTTTACGCCCCCCCCCCCCCGGGCCAGATAGGGTTAAGGATAAGTGACAGGGGCTTCTAGTCTATAGAATCGCTGACGTGTTTACAAAAAAGGCCATAATTCCATACAAAAGAACATGTCCTTTAATGACTCTTCATGACCACACTTTATCCTACATATTAAAATACTGCTTTTCCAAGATGGCATAATACATTTCAAAGAAAATTTGATAATCTTTTTATGGTACCAAGCATGAATTAATTACTACTACGAAAAGGAAGAAATGATCGCTTAAACCCAGATTTCCACTGTTTTGAGGATTATATATCCTGGTTGCGGATGAAGAGTGTGGTCTAACCTGTTTTTGTTAACACTCCGGCTGCCGGAGTAAGTGTTTTATGCCTTGTTTTTTTTATGTGTGTGTGCGTGTGTGTGGGGGGGGGGGGTGCGTGTGTGTGCGTGTTGTTCCATTTACATGTATTTTACTATAGTATAATCAAAAACCAAAAAAAAAACGAGGGAAATATTTGCGCCTTTTATATGAAATTGGGAAACGATTTGAGAAAAAAAAAGATATTTACCTGGCATGCCTGGTGGCTGCCCATCAGTCGCTGCACTTAAACAGCAAATGATCTGGAGGATGAAGTATCTTGTAAACAGTGGAGTACCCAACATCTTGGTTGATTGTCTTACGCTTTGGATAGGAAAGGACCACCTGAACATGCATGTAAGAAAAAATATATACCATGTACTTTATATCTTACCGGGAAATTTAGGGTAATTGAATAGATAATAATAATAATAATAATAATAATAATAACAATGATAATAATAATAGTAATAATAAATAAAGATAATAAATAATATAAATATATAATAGAATATTATTATTATATATATTATTAATTATTTATTATTATTATTATTATTAATTATTATTATTATTATTTCTCTATTCACCCAGGTAGCCACTCCAGTCAAGAGACCTGGCTCTGACAGCGGGCCCTGCGTACATAAATAAATCCTTCTTTGTGTCTAGAACGGACGCCTGGCTAGAAAAGCAGAAGGTACCATTTTTTAAAAAAAAGTCTTTCTTCATTTGTTCTAGTGGTACGTTATGAAAGAAAACATTGCACTGAGTGTGTGTGTGTCGGGGGGGGGGGGTTGTTGTATTTTGAGATATGGATTTGCAATATGTTCAAAATGCAGTTAAAGGTAAATGACATCATTGGGGTAGTCCTCAGGCTTGGGTAAAAACTATTCTAGAATCAAATGAACTATGGAGAGATTCTTCTGTGAAAATTTTGTAGTCAAAAGTTGACTCATTTTAAAATTAATGCCATCAGTATGCCTTGTAACAGACAAATTTGTAGTGTAGCCTTCTATGGGATTTATTTCCATTGGGGTCGAAAGAAACAAATGCTAGTATGCTCATGCTTGATTTGCTAAGTAAACAAATTCAAGATAAATCCTTTCAGCTAGGAGAATTAAATGTATCGTGCCCCGATAAAATTAAACTGCTGGCCTGTTCATGCTTGATTCTCCTTACGTAAAGCAACCCAAGACATTCTCCAGCCAAGAGATCCACTCCAGCTGGTATACATTTGTTTTCTTTCAACCAGTTTGGTTCTAAACGCATTTTTTATTTTACTTATCATGTCACTGAGCTTTAATGTATTCAGTAAACATTTCTCTAACACGTTCTTGAAAAATTACATAATTTTACACAAATGCCATTGACCAACTCAAAAGTGACCTCAAATGGATTTCAGCCAAAAGGCGCTAAATCCACCATTTCTGCCAAAAGGACGCTAAAATCTAAAAAAAAAATTGATATCAAAAAAATATATATAAAATACATGCTGTATGCAGGATTTTTCTAACAAACATTTTTATAACCTATAGTAATAGCTCTTTCACTTGTAATACAGACTTGATGATTAAATGGATAGAAGTTAGTGTAATAAAAATCATCGATTTTCTCGAAATCAGTCAAAATGGATTTAGCGCCTTTTGGTTGCAAGCTCTTCATATACAGGTTAACAATTTCTCGTACAGATTGCGACGCAAATTGAATACTATAAATAATAGTATTCAATTTGCGTCGCGATCTGTACGAGAAATTTTTAACCTGTATATGCAGTTTTGCGCGCGAAGCGCGCCGAAAATTTTTATTATGATAATAAAATAATAATAATAATAATAATAATAATAATAATAATAATAATAATAATAATAATAATAATAATAATAATAATAATAATAATAATAATAATAATAATGATAATAACAAGAAGAAGAAGAAGAAGAAGAAGAAGAAGAACACGAATTAAACATAGAGAATCTCCTTGGATGACAGGTGATATTTTAATACTCATTCGCAACAGAAATCGTTTGAAACAAAAAGCAAGAAAGTAGAAAACAGAACTTGATTGGAATAAGTATAAGAGAGCTCGGAATCATGTAACGGCTCATATACGGCAAGCGAAGCGAGATTTGATATCTGCGCACATTGAATCATCTGTACATGTAAATGATGTAAAAAAAAAAGTTTGGAAAACCTTACGGTATTTGACTCCTGAAAAGAAAGCTGGTGCTGAAACCATTAAGGTGAATGGAAATTATATTCGTTGTCAGGAGATGTCAAACGCTTTTAGTGAATACTTTTAAACCATTGGGGAATCTTTAAATAATACTAAAAAGAGAAGACAGTCTCAGGTACGCCTTCCCAATCGGTCTCTTTTTGTTTTCAGGGATGTATCGGCTAGTGATATTGAAAAGGTAATAAAGAACCTCCCGCTCAATAAAGCAACGGGCCCTGATAATCTCCCCACAAAACTTCTTAAACTTGTAGCCCCAATCATCGCCTTCCCTATTCTGAATCAGTCTTTTCGAACCGGCATTGTACCCAGAAACTGGAAATGCGCCAGAGTTACTCCAATTTTTCAAGGAGGTGACAAAACATGCATGGAAAACTATCGCCCCATTTCAGTTATTCCCATCCTTGCCAAAATAATGGAAAAAATTGCATATGATCAAGCTATCAAATACCTAACAGAAAACAATATTTTAACTGATTGTCAGTCAGGCTTTAGAGCTATGCATTCAACGGAAACCGCTCTTTTCAATGTCAGTGGCAAAATGGCTAAAAGAAATCGATAGTGGGAAGGTAATTGGTCTAATAATGATCGATCTTAAAAAGGCGTTCGACACAGTCGACCACAATATGTTACTGGACAAATTAGAAATGAACGGTTTTGATGAATCCACTGTGAAATGGTTCAGGAGTAATTTTGAAGATAGGCGACAGTTCACTTCTATCTCAAGAAAGGAACTTAACGTGCGAAATACCGCAATGGTCTTTATTAGGCCCATTGCTATTCACTCTCTTTGTAAACGACACGCCACGTAGTGTGCAGTTTTGTGAATTGTCATTGTATGCCGACGACACTTGTTTATTCACTTCGTCGAAAAATCCCAATGAAATTGAAACAAATTTAAAGAAAGATATCTTAAATCTTTCAATTGGCTAGATGAAAATAAACTCATGGTGAACTCTAAAAAATGTGAGGTAATGTTTATCGGAACACGCCGACGCTTAAAAAAAATTAGCATAAGAATCTCGAAAATTGTCGTATTTCCATCAATGGAAATGAAATAAAAAGGGTTGAATGTTGCAAATATTTAGGACTGATAATTGACCGATATCTTTCGTGGAACGACCATATTGATCATGTGAAAAAAGGTAATAAAATCTGTTTATCTTCTGAAAGATTACGCCCCTTAATCAACCAGCGTACTGCCTTACTTTTCTATAAATCAATCATACAAAGTAACCTTGAATCCTTGATTATGATAGTTCATTCTGGTCCAACGGTTCTAAATCCCATCTTAATCGGTTACAGTTAATGTAAAATAAGTCACTCCGTAGTCCGTACTGTCATGAATGTAGACTACATGTTTCCAACGAATGCTTTGTATGACACGCTAAAGCTTCACACACTCCAGGTTCGATGGTTAAAACTTGTAGCACGTACAATATACCGAGCCATAAACAAGCTTTGTCCACCTTATCTTAGCAAAATATTCCACTTTCGCGAAACATTCTATAGCACACGATCTAACCTGAAGAAATAAAATCTTATACAGCCAAAAACGAACTATGGCAAACGATCCCTCACTTATCGAGGAGCTAAGATCTGGAATGAACTCGATTACCCGCAGTCAGCACCTGTATTAATTAACGCTTTTAAACGCTATCTAAATAACTACCCCTCTCGAATCTATGATTCTATATAATGTAGAATACCTTGTACAATACCGATTTGTACTGTAAGCATGATTACCCCCTTTTCTCGCCACCATGGCTTGTTATTGTGAATTTCCTGTCCCTTTTTTAGGTTTAGGTTTACCTGTATGTCCCCTGTTTTATCAAGTTTACTTTAAATAGTCCTATTTTGTTGCATGTCGTATGCAGTCTCCATTTAGACATGCTGTATATTGTTTGTATTTATTTATTTGTATAATAATTTGCGTAGTTATATTATTTCTAACACTGTATGTATTTAATGCTATCTATTGTTTTTGGATGTATTTTTTTCTACAATAATTGCGTCATTGTGTTAGAATATTTTGAATATATATTATTTTTAATGTATGGTATGGACCCCTTTGGAAATCAGCCCCTGGCTGAAATTGTATTCCTGCCCATTAGTTGGTGAATAAATAAATAAAATAAATAAAATAAAATAAAAGTAATAGCGCTATTTCTCCAAATTCACGGGACAAAACGGGGGCTCGAACTCGTATTCAACTTAGTTAAAAGAAGATGTTATCAGCAACAAACATGAATATTTTGGGTTTTTGCCTACCAATCAGATCGCACGTGCGCTGGCCTTGAGTTGACCCTACATGAACGATGCATGCCACCCGCCTTGTAATAATCGCGCCGTGGTAATGTATACACTATTTGAATCGATAAGCTCCTCCCCCGTAGCTGTTCCGGTGATTTTCTTCCGTGCAAACTTTAGCAAAACTTAATATTTACAGAGATTTACTAATTGACAGGGCCTTGCTAAGGGTAAGTGTCAAACAGTACCCCTTACTTTGGCTGTCTTTATCACTTTGTGCCATAATTCTCACAATACTCACAATGTCATGTTTTTCTTAACTTATTTCTGTTAGTTACCGGATACATCCTCCCTTCGTGAGACATGAAATAATAGAACTATCCTAGTTCCGATAAAAAAAGAAACTCCGACTTCTGTGGATTCGTTCAAAGTTATATCGATTTTGATATAGCCCTGTTTTGCCGATTTTAGCCTATGTGAGTATGTGTCGACTTTTAATGTTTTTCGAGCTTGCAAGCATTGATATAGGTCCAGAGGATATGTGAAAGGTTTGAAATGATGGATGACTTATTTAGATATTACCAATTTTGGCTTGTATTAGGGTGTGCGCGTCTGCGTCTACGCGCGCGCATATCAAATGCTCAAAATGACCTGAAATGTATGCAAACAAAATCAATTGGAACATTTAAAATTTCGACCGCTCGCGCACAGGAAGTGAATCCGAAAGTTGACCCTTGGCCTGAACTTTTTTTCATCCCAAATTTGACCATCTGCGTACATTAAATTGATGAGGTATTGGCTAAAATGGGCTTTGATAAATGACGTCATGGACGGCGTCACGGATAACTAATGACAACGCCCAAAAAATTAAGGCAAGGCGATCCCATGGCACATGATCATGGAACTGTGCAATGTCATTGACTGAGCCAATCTCTAGATATCGTCTGCACAAAGATCGGTCAGAAATAACATAAAAACCAGAAAGTGAATTCGTCACCGAGACGAATTAGGTGATCCGTGTGTCATTTTGTTCATTATCAGGTGCAAATTCGATGCGACAAGCAGTATATAACTAAAGAAGCACTCGGAGAGAGCAGCCCTCCACCAAGCAGCTATGATTGAAATATGGCAATTTCTTAGTCAGTGAAAGTCCGGATCATCCGTTCTTGACTAATTTGAGAATAAAAGGTAAGTGACATGATTGGGAACACTTGAAAATGCCTCAAGAACCAAATGAGTTGAAATATATACCAACTATACACCAGGTGGAGTGGTTCTCCCAGCTGGAAAGATTTGTCTATAATTTGTTTACTTAAGGAGAATCAAGCATGAACATACTACTTTTGGACCCATAGAGAGCCACACAGTAGGTTTGCCTGCCACCAGGGATATTGACATTAGTTATTTAAGAATGAGTCACCATTTGACTACAAGATTTTCACAGGAGAATCTTTGCATAGTTTACTTGATTCTAGAGTAGTTTCAGCCCAAGTTGAGGACTACCCCCAATCATGTCATTTACCGTTAAGCCTATTTTTTGTCCCCGATGACCCGTATGATCTTTGACCTTTGACCTCATGTTCCCCAAATTTATCATTTTTCTTAACCTCCTTATGAGCACACACTGCAAATTTGAAGAAAATCCGATCATCAAAAAGACCATGCCGCAAATTATTAATTATATGCTTTTCAATATTGTTTAAAAAATGCATCAGTTTTATAGGTGAAACCAGTCTTATAAAAATAAACTAATCATTATATAAATGAGGAGAAAATTACAATGCATAATGAACATCTTAAAGTTAAGAAGTATATGGGAAAAATGCCGTAAAGTTTCGTGAAACGAACATTATCATACTTTAAAACCGTCCTTACGCACGGGATCAAGATTTTGATATATGTTTTATTCTGCAGGATTCACTGACTGATATGTTGTTTTAACTAAGTGAGAAATGTGTGACTAGGATATCCACTTGAAAAAACAAAACGCTCAGTTTTATGTATATGATCATATGGTTAAAAATAACCTACGTTACCATTTATATTAAAACTAAACAATCCTGGTAAAGTATTAACTGCTGAACCTAAAATTTATGAATTGGTTCCATCAATAACCTAGCATCTTTCGTACAATTCATATCAAAGTTACAAAGTAGCATGCGTTTAATACCGAAACATACGTTACCGACCGTTTTGTAATCCCGATTTAATGAAGTGAAATTATAATTGATCTCTGCGATCCCCCTTTATCGAGTTCAATCACATGTCCTAGATTGTATACAATAAGTTTTGTTCTGTATTTTTCGCATCCTTTAACGCTTGTAATTTACGTTGCTAGCTTGTGTACCGTTACATGACAATTTACGGTTACTCACGTTACATTTGAATTCACACTAACTTGTTGATTTCTTGCAATCTCATTAAAAATAGCTAGCTAAAAGTCTTTAAGTCATCACAAACTTCCACAAAGCATACATGTTCCTCCTAATTTCTTCGCCCGGCTGGCAGAAGGGCGTTAGCAAATGCTCTAAGCAGAAGGGCGTTAACAGTAAATTGCGTGTAACGTGACAACCATTGGCTTATTTTACATGAAATCAAAGTATTGTGATCTTTTAGATCCTTCTATCAGCATGATCAGTAGGCCTACGTAAGGCGAAAATATGGAATAAGCCTATGGGTTTCAGATTAGAGGCAATTAATTGTTAACGCCCTTCTGCTTAAAGCAATTGCGAACGACCTTCTGCCAGCCGGGCGACGATCCAAAATAGGAATATGAGAAAATAAACTGTACTTCATGAACACCATTTAAATGTCTTGGTTATCCACATTACAGATTGTGGACATGCGTAAACTATATAGAGGACTTAATTGCAAAATGTCCTCATGTGGAGCTTTCATTTAAAATAGTTGTACCCTTTTCTAAGTGCTGTGATAGGGAGTCATAAACTCACTATATGCAAAATATTGTGGGCTACACTATCTTGTAGAGTAACAAGAACAATGGTTACGTTACCAGGTAACTGTCGGTGTCATGATAGTACCACGATCTTCTTTCTAACATGTATATTTTTGTGCTAATATATGGTTCTCTACACTTTCAAATATCTGTAGTTGAGCACTAAAAATTACAAGTTGATTTTAGAACCGAAATTCTTGGAAATACCCAAAGAAGCTATTTCGGTTACTCACATTACACAGAGGCCTAGCTTATATGGGGTTTTATTTAAAAATGTCGTATCACTTTGAAAGCAATCTGATCAGAAGACATATGGGCATTTCCATGAATTATTGGACAAATCACAAATCATATAAATTAATTTCTCTATCTGGAATCGTGTTACATTTTAATGGTTTCAATGGGTATGAATCATGAAGAAGCAATGGGGGACATCATTTCTACTCCAAATTTTACGTCTCCAACAGCACCTACTTCGAGAATCAGAACCATTACATGAAATACCACATGTGGGACTAGTGGGACTAAATCTCAGTTTTATGAAAAAGATATCATTTATTCTGCAGTTTTTTCTATGCCAATAGCTTCTTCTCATTGTTTTGAAAGCAATAAAGCCCTACATATGCGTACTAAATCTGAAAAAGACATGAATAAACGCACATTTGTGTGTATGGACAAAATGTAACGTAACTAACCGTAACGTAACTAACCATGTTTTTGATGTTGTAGTTAAAAATGAAAAGATTTTTATCCGTAAGTTATATATCAAATGACTTATCAAGACACCAGAAATGGCATGAATACCACAGTTTGTTTCAGTTGAAAACAGGGTGAGGAAACTTAGAGGACAAAGACTTGTCATTTTTTTCATGTCCATTTTATGTAACGTAACTAACCATAATTAAAGTTCTTGTTATTACCCACTGAAACATGTCTCATGATTTTGCTTGATGTTGTGAAGTAGGTGCCAGTTTAGAGAACTGACAGTACCAAAACAGAAAAATAATATCAAAGCATATTTATGTAAGAGCCAACTGTTGAGTAAAGTTGGTCATAAAGTGTAACGTAACTAATCATGGAATTGCCCATATACACATTGTCGGAGAGAAATAAATCCCAAGAATAATGTCTACTCACGTTACATTTACCCACTGTATAGTACATGAATTTGTTGATGTGATTACAGCAATATTTCCTTTCATATTTCAGTTATAATCTTCTTATTTTTTTAAGATTTAAAATCAACCAGTTGAGTAATATTACAGAGAATATAAAATTGCTATATACTTTATTTGCAGTAACATGTGCAGTTAGGTTATTCTCCTTAGTGTTATTAATCATACTTTGAAAAAGGGGTCACAATTTGCATGACGAGAATGAGCAGTTTCATGTATAATGACCCATTTGGTTTAAATTTGAACCATCAGTCTTTGATCAGATCACCTCGACACTTGCAATTTATTTCCTGCAGATTAAGTTATTTTAATACGTAATTACTTGGTTACTCACGTTACAGATTTTAGTCATGTTTTTTGAAGGTTTTGTGTGTGTGTTTATTTCAACGACTGACAGACACCTATTTTTTTAAAGGAGATACGGTTGTTGAAAGGAAAATATTGCCAATTTGAATGGCTGCCATACCCAACTGAATATTTCACAATTTCACAATATTTTATGAAGAATAAAGGCTGACACTTTGAAAATGAATATTTCTGAAAAGATCTCCATCAGACTTGGTTTTGGTTTTCATTGTTTGTTTTACGTTCGTCAATATATTAAGAATTAAGAATCATGCATAATTAAGTGGATTTTTTTAGCTCATGTCCAGTAACCCGTGGAATTTTCCTACAACTATTGGAACAGATGCCACTTTCTTACAAATGGTTTCGATATTTATTTTGTCATACACAATTAAAGACAGAATACTTTCTGATATCAATTGTTTTCATATCATCAATGAACAAATGTAATTGTGAAAATGTCAATCTGGTACAGAAGAGAGTATTTGAATACAACAAAACACAAATCATCACAATGACAAACTTAAGTACTACATGTAACACAAAAACCTATATTTGGGACCATGTCAATTGTGAATATTCCGACGTTATGGCCAGCGTCGGAAAATCCACCTCTTTGAAATGCTAATCCAACAAGTATTCTTTGCATTTGAAGTAAACTAGTTCCATATTATAATGAAAATGCAAAATACTTTCACCTGGAAACCAACGAAATGGGGAAACTCTGAGGAAAGATTCCATCATCAACTAGTACTAATGAGGCAAATAATAGTATTAAATGTGTTTTAAAAAACACGCGTTACAAACAATAAAACTTTCTTGAAAGTGCGCTGAATTAAAAACATGAAAATATTACACAGTCATATTTGTCGGAGTCAACATTTAAAGGTTAGTGACATGATTCGGAACACTTGAAAATGCCTCAAGAACCAAATGAGTTGAAATATATACCAACTATACACCATGCAGCTGGAGTGGAACTCTCAGCTGGTTCAAGGATTTGTTTCTATTTTGAATCAAGCATGAGTACTAATTCATCCGGGCACGATAAAAATAGGACCCATAGAGAGCCACACAGCAGGTTTACCTGCCACGAGGGATATTGAAATTAGTTATTTTAGAATGAGTCAACGTTTGACTACAAGATTTTCACAGGAGAATCATTGCATACTTTACTTGATTCTAGAGTAGTTTTAACCCAAGTTGAGGACTACCCCCAATCATGTCATTCACCTTTAATATATTATCTCCAGTTTAATTTGTGTTAGAATGGCTTGGCAAAAAGTTTAATTTTCACAAATTTTGCACATCAAATGGTACATTTTAATGGAGTTGGCCCGACACAACTTCATAACCAAAGACCATCGAAACGGACGGAATCGGGATTTGGCAGCGGGAAATGATCGATATCTATGAAATAGATTACATTTAATACTTACATATCTTGTGACTCCTTGTCCTGTAAATATTTTGCGTTTTACTCAAAATCAGAATTTTCTTCACCCATGGGCGGCATCAGGGTGCAATCTATAGGGCCTGGAAACTGTACTCAGAAATTTTCGACAAGCATATATAGAAAGGGGGTCCTCACCTCCCAGTGTTGCAACCAAGTCATGTTTTTCTCAAGTCAAGTCAAGTCGCAATTCATTCTGTCTCAAGTCAAGTCAAGTCACAAGTCATCTGCCCACAAGTCAAGTCAAGTCGCAAGTCATTTCCTCGCAAGTCAAGTCAAGTCAACAGGTCAACAACATCAAAAATTGTGCCCCAAAATAAACAACACCGCACAGTCTTTGCTGCAGCAGATGAGAAAACATTTATTCAGATGGCCGTTGAATGAAAGAAAGGACATCTAGAGTGTGCATATGGACCAAGAATAAAGAGTTTTAAAAAATTATAAACAAAAACAAAAAATACCTCACTCAAGTTAATTCAAGTCAAGAGTCAAGTTATTCGCCCACAAGTCAAGTCAAGTCTCAAGTCATTCGCTCACCAGTCAAGTCAAGTCACAAATCACTTGCCCGCAAGTCAAGTCAAGTCGCAAGTCAGAAAAGTTGGCGACTCGACTCTGACTCGAGTCCAAATCACTGAGGCGTCGAGTCAACAACTCTGTCACCTCCCATCGAACACTGATCTGATATGGTGAAAATCGAGGTGTACATCAAGGCAACAAGCCGTAAACAAACAAAACATGAAGTTCATAAACTCTATTGGGAAGCGAAATTGGCAAGAAAACACGAGAAGCCCCGTCATTATTTTTCTACTTTCAAAACCATAAGGGCGGCCGTCCTTCCCCTGTCACCGTGGTGCCACCGATGGATTCACCGCATGTCGTCCAAATGTTCAAAACTCTGCTTTGTCGTCGTTTGATTTGTACACTTTGAATATGCGTAATGCCCCCGATGACATTGGAGAAGTTCTTCCAACACTTAAGTTTTTGGTAGTGGATATAAAACACAAACTACAAGATCTGTTCTAGTTAATGCAAGTCAATGAAAAGAACGATTAACATACCAACAATTTCTCTTTTCCTGAAAAGAAAGGAATATTAGTCAATTATTTAAAAAAAAATTAATGACAAGTATCTTACCGCTCAAGACTAATGTTCCGTTAAAGACCAGGTATACGATTGTGTGGTGACTGTTACCAGGTAGTATGCGTGATTGTATTGAACATGGTGCCCCTGCTTAACCCCATGATGTGTCAGGACGTTGAACATTTTGAATACAATCTATACAATTTTTATATCTATCACGCATTTTGTACCAATACGCTATTCCACCTAGTCTGAATTCCAGACTCCGCCTCTGCAAAGCAGAGGCCGGCCGGCTAATGGAGTAGAAAAAATTTATTTTACTGGTCCATTCACTACGTCTGGCAGCCAGACTATATTCCAACTTGCCCTTTGCAAGCGAGGTGGACAATGGCCCTCCTTTTAAGTTTCAGATGAGTGCATTCTATCACCTATTTCCTGCTGAACACGATTCTGACAGTTTTAATTGGCATGGGATGTATTCTGGTTTGATCTCTTTTTCAGACGTCAAGTAATACAACGAAACATATAGGCTACTTGTAAAGGGTATTTCTGTGAAAATGGAAGGAATATAATCTGAAAAATGCACAAAACAGTAACTGCTATTCAGTTTGTTGTTTTGGCGACTTTTTTATTTTTATTTGAAAGCTTTATGCCCAAAGGTCATATCACACCAATAACAGATTCTGAATGTCTTTAGTTTTTTTTTCCAATTAATGAAAAACCTAGGAGCAGGGGTGACCCCCGAGATTTTCGACTATATTTTACATTATAGCATCGAAATAGTTAATAAGGTGTTACGGTTATCTGAATTATACCTCATCTGAAAGATCAGAATCTGATCTTTCTGATGAGGTATAAATATAGTTATATTTTTCATTAATTAATTTTAAAAAAAAAAACTAAAGACATTCAGAATCTGTTATTGGAGTGATATGAGTTTTGGGCATAAACCTTTCAAATAATAGAAAAATCACCAAAACTAAACTTGCGCTTTCAGTATTCTGATTCGCTTAGTTCATGGTCTTGTCATCTCAGACTTGATTCCAGCAATTCACCTCTTTTCGGACTACATGTACACACGTACCTTTAAAAGACCTTGCAAAACTTCACCGTGTGCAAAATATCGCTGCTCACTTGTCAGCTATGTCCCACGTCCTTATATACCACGTAACACCAACTCTTCAAGGTCTCCTTAAATAATTACGTATGCTAAAGATATCCATTGTCTTGAAATGGCGCCAAAAATAATATCTTTGGTGTTTTGGGCTCAACA
>JZLH01S0069084.1:783-21133 GCA_001188425.1 Eucidaris tribuloides
TTGTAGTAAATACATGGATTCCAAGAAACAATGACTACATTTCAATGCATACTCTAATAAATGAATGCACAACAGCAGTGGAAATTAAACACGCTTTCAATGACATTCTAAAATGTACATGTATGCAACATTAAGCAAGATAAATGACAGACTTACGTTCTACCATCGTATGTGCCTCTTTGAGGATATCCTCAACCTCCCTTCCCTCAATGTCCACCGAGATGGGTTCTAGGTTAATGGTCCCTGTCAGGAGGGCCTGGATCGAAGGCCACTCCCTCTCAAAGTCATTCCTCAGGTCTCGGAACTGCTGGGTCTCGGGACCGTCAGGAGGAATGAGGTCAGCCAGGGTCGGGGCGGCGGCAGCAGACTCGCTCTCCTCATCTTCGTCATCTTCCGTTTTGGCTAAAAATTAAAATCAGAAGTAGAAGTAATATATGAAAAGCAAAACATGGCATGTCATCTTGGGAATAGAAAAGGGACCAAATATCTCAGCTCATTAGTCATTTTTCTGGAATTTATGTAAACACAAATCCTGTTGTATAATTTATTCTTTAAAAAATATTATAAGCTGATTGACGAGAAATCCGACTGTACTAGAATGAACAAAGTTTCTGTTGTGAAAATGTTGTGATCAAATACTTTCCCCTTAGACAATTACTATCAGAAAAATAAAGCTGTGGTGTGCAAATTTGTTGTTAGGTTTTTAATGGGTTCAGTTAACACTTTGGGTGCTGGGCTAAAAATCCAGGTGTGTTAACCAGGGACTGGATTGTTTAGGACTTATGTGTATAACTTTCCAAATTGTATGATTTCCTGTAAATTTGCAAATGCTATCGAGACAGTGCATTTTAACTCATTTACCTGGTTCAATGTGTCTGCATTTTACGATAAATGTCATTAGTAGGAACTCCAGTGACAATTGTCATTCGAATTAAAAGGTATGGATCCTATTGTCTTCTCGGCGAACCGGTGCGCCGATAGAACCTCATTGATGTTGTACGTGGGCGAGCCGGTGCGCCGATAGCACCCAAAGTGTTAATGTCATGATCATAAATTAATTCAATCCCTGTATACACCTGTCTTTTCTCTATAAGTAAATTTATGAAAATTCATTCCAGCAAAAGTACAAAATCCAGTCCAAGTACTTAGTAATAGGTGGTATGTTGAAACCCATTTGGTTCTTGAGGGATTTTTGTCTACTTTCAATTCCCTTTACCCTTTAATTTACAGACTACATGTATCTATAAGTAAGTATTATTCCTCAGCTCTCCTACCTTGAACTTACCTGTGCAGATATGTAAATAATACTAAAAGATAAAAATAAACTGTTTATACATACTAGAATTACTGTATTTTACGTGCCAGGTTCATTATTTCCAACACATAAATTTCCTATATAGCTGTACCTGAGAGCTCAATAATCCAAATTGCATAGTATTGAACCTTAGGAATATTGAACCACCAGAAAAATGAACATTCGGAATAAGAAATCTTCAGAATAACAACATGTAACTGTTTGACTCTACTGAACATTTAACATTTTTGAGATATGAGGTTTTGTTACCTTGGCAGTGATACTACTTACATGTATTAATTACACACATATGGATAATGTTTCATATCATTTGGAGTTATTAGGTGTAGGTTACACACATAAAAGTGTGGTTTTCATCTATATCAGTATGGTCTACACCAGGGATGTAATCGAGGCCGGCCGTTCCGAGTCACGAGAACGCTGGAATAATATTGTTCCCATAGACTTTGTACACGTGAATCGGTCCGAGGCCAAGGCCAAGGCCGGCAAAATCCGGCCTCGACTACATCCCTGGTTTACACATGCAAGTACATGCCACAGCTGCTAATTCATGCAAATAATTAACCTGAAATGATTTTATAATGCAGTTCATTCTGAGTTAGTATGGACAATAACCAACATCCCATTATTTTATCAACAGGTTTGTACTGAATTTCACTCTATCGTGGCACTCTTACTGTCCAACATTCTTTGTTAACCCCTTGGCTTCTGTACATGAACTGGATGTGCCCTGTGTTAATTCTACGGGAACGTAAGAATCTGGGAGTCAATGGATTAAAATCATATACCTTCATCTTTCAGGGTTCCGTCATCTGCTACTGTTGTAGGATCGGTTTCGGTTACATTGTCGTCTAGGCAATGGTAGCGTGTGGAATGTGGGCGGAGTGAGGTGTAATTTCAAGTTCAGAATGAAGGAATGTATAGAGTTAGGATCAAAGTATCAGGAAATGCAGGGAAAGAAGTGACATGGAAATATGTGTCAAGTTTTTTATGATGATTTGTGTTTTGAGGTTGTTTGATTACATTGTTGAACGGTGATTTGAGAATCACATCATTGGTTTTATGAATGAAAATGATTTATGATTAAATGTTTTATTGATACAGTATGGTGTAAGGGAAATGGGCAGGTGTTTTAATATGTAAATTTAGTTTGATCACAGTTATTGAAAGATAAATGTACATGTATGGTAATAAAGTGCATTTGTTATGAATTTCACATATATGGAATAATTTGTTTGATGTGTCACAAATGTATTAAGGAGTTAATGTACATCCATGTTCATGTGATTACGCATATATTGTAACACAAATAAAAAGTGTATATAAATGTAATACAGATTAATATCAACAGAAATTGTGAAAATAACAGATATAGGAATGGAAATCCAGAGAATGAGTGAGGGGAACAAAAGCAGAATTAAAATTTGCATTAGCACATAACATAAATAAGCAGTAGTAAGTGCATCAGGGATGACAAAGCAAAGCTGGTCAGGAGAACAAGCCAAGCTAACGTAACATGTGGTACATGTGGCTGACACACAGCTTACTCTCACAGTATTGTTTTTTGCTTACTCTCACAGTATTGTTTTTTATTATTAGAATGGTTTATTTAATTGCAAATTCGTAGCCCGAAGGCTAAAATACATTGCATTACATAAAAAGGGTGTTTTTTTTTGCATACACATATGACATTAAATCATAAACATACAAATATTACAAAAATTGAAATTAAAATTGAAATTAAAATTACGTCGCGTTCCAATGCTAAGGCCGCCAACTTCATGTCGCGCACCCACCTGTATTTATAAACAAAGACACATCATTATAATGAACTTATGATGAATAAATATCCTGTTTATGACTACTTCACTATCATCGCTTCAACTTCTGCATTTTCTTCATCCCCTGACAACTGATTACATTTTAGCCCCAACATTCATTCCAACTCAAAAGTTTTATACTAGGGTTTCTATTCTTTTCTATTCTTTTCTATTCTATTCCATTCTATTGTTTCCTATCAAATCTGTTCATTTTCCTCTCAAACAAGTTATACATTTTTCAAAATACCTGAAAGCATAATAGATAAAACTAAGTTTATATTTATTAATTCACTCAAACTTTTTGCTTTGAGCATTGTTTAAATTACTCATATTCATAAATTTCACATCACTATCAACATTTTCATCCTTGACAAATGTGCAATTTATTGACAAAACAAGTCTCATAAAATTCAACAACAAACTGGGAATTAAATGCTGCAAATAACTAAACAAGCACAAGAATTGCTAAACACTTGTCACTTCAATATATCACATTATTATTTAACCAATTACTGCAGCTCCAAATATTTTAAAGAAATGCTATATATGAACACACTATTTGCAGATTTAGTTTCACTGTAGGCCACACGGCAAAAACCCTTCAGAAACACAGGTCCATAACTACCTTTAGATTTTTGGTCACCATCAGACACAGTAGGAGCACCATCACCATCCACCCCTCCACCAGTAGTGGGAGCAGCTGGGTTAGAGTTATGAATATTCAGTAGATTAAACTCATGAATATGAAATAAGGAAAAGGCATGCCCAAAAATCCATCACCAATACCAATACCCCCAGAAGAGAAACATTAGACAAAACTTACGTAATTATACATTTATAGATATATTACAGAATTAGTTGACTCTCACGATACTGCATGACGAGACAATGTTGAAGTTAAAAATATAATTTATTATAGGCAGATACAAGTATAATTTTAGATAAATTTTCCATGCAAAAATAAAGTATTCAACTGACATATGATATAATTTAATTAGTTGAATTGTCAAAGCCCTACCTGTGTATATTAGAATTATTTGACTGATTCAAAATAGTTTTGAAAATGCAGAATAAAAGGGTTGTAGGTCATGATGAAGTTATCCAGGGAAATAACAATTACAAATAAAGTTATACGTAAAATACAAAATTGGAAAATTGTGTTTGTCCCAATTCCTTGCAGAAAAATAATAATAACAAATAAAAAAAATGATGTGACTATACTAATACTGACTATAGTGACTGACACATTATTCAAAAAGCCTTTTTTATCCTAGGTGCTAGTAAAACATTTTAGTTTGTTTTAACATTTGCAGCCATACTGAACATATGATGCACCACGCGTTACCCCGAGGTACCACTGTACCCTTGTGTACCATATTGTGTAGTGCAGGGATGTGAGAGCATCTCTGTGGAAAAGTCTGAAAAAGTTGTTAAAAAGTCTGACATGCCTGAAAAGATGTGCTTTTCAATGCATTAAAACTGCAAAAAAAGTCTGAAAATTGGGTTTTATCCCTAACAAAATAGTCTGAAATCAGATTAAAATCTGAACTCTCACATCCCTGGTAGTGCCCTCTTGTGTCCAAAAGTGTATTTTCTTCAGTTATGATCACTGAGATCAGTGGTTATGATGCAGAGGCTGTGCAAGTGCACAACAAGACATCAACTTACAAAAAGTGGGTTGAAAATGAAGCTTAAGTTGTTATTTTCTCACTTAAAACATAACAGTTTTGCAACCCAGGGTACAGAGCTAAAACAAACAAATAAACAATTCAACAAAATGGGGGATTTCTATTTGGTACCCCAGGGTACCATTTATGTCTTCATGTGCAATAAAAAAAAAACAAGATCTATGGGGTCTATAGAAAAAATTAATGAATTTACAAAAGTAAATGAATGTACAGTATATTATATGTGAAATATGTGAAAGTAGAAATTCAATTCAAACTTTGTACATTTAACTTGTTGTCTTACAAAGACAGGTATTTTGATAGATTTAAAATATATCTTCTTTTCTCTCCTCAATCTAACATCCTGTATACTATTGTTTACAAGAAAACAGTGGTGTCAAAAAATAGTAGCTACCTGCAGGTTTTTGTTTACCCTCGGGAACAGCAGTAGGAGAACCATCACCTTCCACCCCTCCACCAGTAATGGGAGCAGCTGGGTTAGAGTCATGAATATTCACCACATTAAATCATAAATATTCAGCAGATTAAACTCATGAAAATTTAACACAGATTAAATGACAGGTATTGATTCTGCAGCAGAAGTGCACAATGATGAGCAGCCACCACCAGATTCAAACAGCCAAATCATTAAAGATTCAGATTATATGCATTATTAGTTTACATTTAATGAACATGCAATTAATATAAGTAGACAGATTGTTTCTCCAAAGACTTCACACTAATTTGAAATTGACTCCAGTAAAAATGACAGGATTTTGAGTCATTAGCAAAATTTTATCACAACTGAGGAAGTTTTCATACATGTTTATAAAGAAAGTTAAAATCTAAATATTTCATGTGCTCAAAATGCAAACAAATAAAGAAAAATACTAAATACTTATTAACATAAACTTTAAAGTCCACTTATCAAACATATAATAAATCAATAATTTCCATCTTGTTCACAAATTAAAGGAAAAAGTATTACTTGAAACACCACTGCAACTGTATCTAGGCTATAAATCACAAGTCACTGCAAATTGGCAACATGTCAGGTAACCATGGTTTTGGTAGTTTTGGTAATAACTCTTATCTAAATAATGTGTTGCTGATCGTTATTCTACACCAATATGTCTATGAAATATTTACAGCAAATAATTTCTCCCCTTTTTTATTTCCTGTAGTAGGAGAAACAAAAAATAACTGTGTAGACTTGATCACATGTTCATTTACTTATTTGAAGGTGTTTGCCTGAATAGTATTACTTCATACTGTATTACTGTTTACCAGTGATGAACAATTTGGTTATTGAGTGTGGTCATAAAAGAATTATTGTGGTAAAATGAACTCCTTTTGTCCCTTTCCATGATTTTTTTTTTTCAGCAAAAAATATAAATGTAGCAAATTGAAGTGATGTCTATTATTTAACTAGAGCTCAAATATCCAGCATAATATCTGGAAAGATGTTAGCTCACACTCCATATTTGGTCTAAAGGTACTTTCACCATTGTGGTGGAATATGGTTTCCCTCGCTTACCCCACACGCTAAAAATACTATTACACAGGCTAATGTGAAAGACCTAATCTTTAGTCTAAAATTCCACAGCAAGATCTGAAAAAAAATAATGAAAAATTTGAACTTTTCACAAAAGACTATGTGTCTTACAACAATGGTATTGTGATATGGGCAATGTTGTGGATTACCTGAAGTTTTGTACATGCAACTTCATCCTATTGTTACATTAAGTGGACAAAAAATGTTGAGATAGTTCCTACTGTGAGTACACCATAATTGTTAATGACACCAAAAACACGGTCGATGACACCAGAAATAGTGACGTATATGGTTCACTCCAGTGTACCAGCAAGACAATCATAAAATTATGGTCTTGCAAAATCTTAACACAAAGTGTATGGCATATGGAGTTGTAACTTTTTTGGGTACTTCACATTTCCTTTTATTCCCTACAATTTTCTGCATGACAGCAATTCTGGAGGTTCAAAAGGCCAAACACCCTTAGCCCCATGTATTTTGTAACCGTCCAAAGTCCACATTTTTAAAACACAAGTGCCCATTTCAAGGAAGCATTGGGTTAATGAACGAAGGAGCAGAGCTGAAGTTAAGTCAGCAGGTTCGGAGGCGAAGGCCACCACAAAACATCACCTTTCCATACGGTTTGTACAGGTGACTGAGACTGACACCACGGCCACGGCCAGTAAACTTTGCCTCACGGCTGGCCTCGACTACAACACTGCACAGGGGTTAATGGCATTTTGATATTAGCGTGTTGGAATGATCCCAAAAGGCATGAAATCTAGCTCCGCAACAATCACCACACCAATCAAGGAGTATTTGTGATAGATTGACATCCCCTCCTTCTCAGGGAATGAATCACACAAGCAAACTTGGTAAAAAGGATGCAGTGATTTAACACACACACATCTGTGCTAATATTAGTTTACTGGAACAACCCCACATGGGCATGAAATCTAGCTCCACAGCAACAGCCACAGCAAATGAGAAATATTTTTGAACAATCCATATGTCCTCCTTTCCAGGGTTATGAATCGCACCCGGTGCTCGGTTCTAAGATGTAATGGGTTAATATTTATACATCAGTTAATCAAGTGTCATTGTTAGACCATTATAACCATCCCGCAAGGTTTGTGAAAACTAGCTCCACGGCAAACGTCACACAAAGTGAGAAATATTTCAGATCAATCAATACCTCCTTCTCCCTCTCCTCCGCCTCCTTCCTGTTCCCCCTCCTGCTCACCCTCGCCGGCCTCCTCACCCCCCTCCTCCTCTCCTTCACCTTCTGGTTTTGCTTCGGCTGCTTTAACAAGTCAACCAGGCGAGGGCAGTAATGTAATGTGGTAGGGGAGGCGTGACAGATAAGCAGGGCAAGACATTTGAAGGAAATGTGCATTAATAGATATACATGTACATAATTCAGCTGTAACATGCAAGTAGAGATTTTATGTGTGTGTCTGCAAATAAAAATAAGCAATGAATATAAATACTGTATGTTGTTTATGTATACATAGTAATACTACCAGGTATAACATTGTTATAAAATTAACCATTTCAGTACCATATTTACGATATCACATGCAAAGAGACTGAGAGAGTTAAATTCCAACAGAAACATCAGTCAGATGCAATTATATTTGTGTTGAATATGCTCAGTTAAGTTGTGTATATACATGTGGAGTATATCTATATTCATATATTTTTGTCTGTTTATACGTTTGATTATCAAAAACAAAACACACAAAACAATACGTGGACATATCATGCTACTTCATGTTCATACAAAAATGATTAAAGTATTTTACACGGTCTTAAATTTTCGAACATATAAAAAGTGTTTACTACTCAATGCATATGATTAACCTCCTTCTACATGTGCTAATTTAGTTTTAATGTCATGATGCTGTGTACCCCATAGTATTACTGGTGTCTTCCAAATATTGTCTTTGACAAGTGGCAGAGGAAGAAACCACATAGCTGTTAGGGGGATGAAAGTTTAAGATGGGTCATGACCCACAGGGAATTCAACATCCCTTCTTACCATCATCATCCTCGCCTCCAGCACCCTCTCCTGCTGACTTCTTAGCTTCCTCTTGCTCCTTCTCTTCTTGGATTCTGATTTGGAAAAAGGGGATGGGGAAAAGTTTTTGAACATACAATTCACACTGTCATCATTTGAAAGCTGATAATCATTTCAATGTTCTGTTACATTTTGGGAAGACATAAACCCGAGTGTGTTAGAAACAGTACAGGTAAGATCATTTGAATTTCATTTTGAGAACAATTTCAGAATGTTGTTGAAATGCCAGGATACACTTTCTACATTTAACATGCATATATCTCTGTATTTCACAAAAATCAAAATAATTCTTAAAGAGATCTATCAAAGTTTATGAATACATTTAATAAGGTCATATCTTAGAGTACAATAAGAATTAAGACAAAAAATTTGCATAATCTGCATAATTAACAAATTTTAAAATTCTGTGTACAAAATGGGAAACCCCCAACGAGCCCTTTCAGACAAAACAGAAGTCCATTGAAACATAAAAGACGAAACTTATCTATCATTTTAAATAAATTTTCATAAGTTTGGATAAGTAAGAAATTATGATTTTCTGAGTAGAAGTCTTCTAAGACCTCACTAAAGCCTCTTCAGAAAATACAAACAGAATGATCAATATCGGTATAATACATAAAGAAGAATTAATGAAGAAGATTTTTTTTATGGGGGGGGGGAGGTGATTTTTAAACAACTTTGATTAAATTTAAACAAATTCATAATTAAACTCTTTAAATGTTACATTAACATAATGTTAATCAAAACTATTACTCTAATCACCAACTGTTAAACATAAAAATATACCTCATAATAACTCATGTATTATAAAATGTTACATGGTACTGGTGAGTGAAGTTATTTTGATGAGAACAGTGAAATTTAGGTATTGGTATTCAAATCCAAAACTACATTGGGGTCATGATGCAATTAAAAATATGAATTTCATGTAACTTGTATTTAATATCACAGTATCATATAAAAGCAAACACTGTTTAAAAAGGCAAAGTGAGGTTACTGTTATGGTAACATTGTAACTGTGAATATTAGTATAAATACATATCTCTGTCGGATTCATCATGTACGTGAAAAAAAAACTTGCATTTATTACCTGTTATCTAACATAATATTATGTTATAAAAACAAACACTTTTAAAACAAGAAAAGGTGAAATAACTGTTAGGGAAAATTGTAAATATCAGAAATAGTCATGTAAAAGCAATTTATATATTTATCTATGACATTAGAAATTCTGTGGCATGCATACTATAAAAAATTTTGTTGATAAAATAATTAATTTGTATTCTATAATACAATATAAACAATAAACATCACTTCCTGGGAATTCCATTGTTGGTACATTCAAATGTGATTTCATTTCAAAATAAGTGCAGGTATGTCCAAACATGAGGTGAAATATTCTGTAAAAACATGACAATGTGTGCATTGCAGTAACATAACATATTACAAAGTGTAGTGACGGAATTCATCAATCGAACAAACGTGTGGCAAATTCCAGTGAATATGTGCATGCATCCAAAATTGAGTGTTTTAACCCTGAAAAACCTTTACCTGAATAGATTGGAACTAGGATCACGCGAGGTGTTACTTTGAAGAGCAAGACATGAGAGGGAAAGGGTTACATGAAGAAGCCACATACAAAAACACATACTTCCAAGATTATACATCTATCAATCTTGTTAAAACAAAAGTGGCAGGGTTTTACTTCAAGTAAGACACTGAATGTCACAAATTTTGGGAGGTGGGGGGGGGGGGATTGAAACTAAAAACTTGTTTATTCCAACTAAAATTGAGTTTTTAATCTGGCCGGAAGGTGAATTCTTGGAGATTATGCAACACAAAATTCTTCCACAGGCAGTGTTTGGGAGAGTTCTGTGTATGTTTTGTTTCAACAAGATTCATCAAAATGTGAGTTTTCCTCAAGATCTCAACAACAAGCACAAACTCAAATTAATATACGTCCACCATAATGTCATATTACTGCTACAAACACCAACTTCCATTTTATTATCATGTTACTTCTAACCATTTTTTCCAAACCAGCTTGGGGACAGAATGGGAAGGAGGAGGGATTGGGAAGGAGGAGAGATTGGGAAGGAGGAGGGGGGGGGGGTACGAGCAAACTTCAGGGAAATACATAGATCAATTATGAGTAATGTAAAATGAAATAGTTGGTCATAGATTCAAAATACATAAAGTCTAAACAGTATCACTGTTAATGACAAAATAATGTGTGTACTGGTAAAGGGTAATAAGTTATCTTTAATATCATTAAAAGTGTTAGTACTACCCTTGACACCAACTGAAGTAACTGTGATAATTTTTACACCCATTAGCATCTAAATTCTGAAAGGCTACATTACATAAAGTTAAGACTTGGAAAGAGGAAGGCAAAATATTGCGGTCATGTGAATTGTATTAGATTGGTCTCCCTTAAGTTGAGGGAGATTATACTTTGATAATGTCACTAGAAAACTAGTTTCACTAGGATCAGAAAAAGTAGATCATATGGCCTCCAAAAAGATGCAATGTAACAACAGATGAAGATGTGAAGAAATTTAATTTCACATCATGGAGCCATTTAACCATGCACGTTGGAAGGGCTTCACAGCCTTATTTACGTCTGGAATTTGGGGACTAGGAACGAAATCTGTTTTTCACAAAGAAGTTGCTTGTACAAATTATACAGGTAAGAAATATTAACTGGTAAAATTTACAAAATGGTCAGAATTTTATCACTAAGAGAAAGCATGAAATATTTAACTTTGACAGTTCACCATTAAAAATATAGGCTAAATAATGTGTAAATGTGAGGGTAGTTGGAAGAAACTATCACATACCCTAGTCCTCCGATATTATGAACAGTAATGATGTACTTAGTCACACTGTAGACTTTCAACCCAGCCACCAAGTGCACACCTACCTTGCTTCTTCCAACACTCTGGCCTTCTCCTGCTCCACTGCCTCTTGTCTCAGCCTGGCCTTCAAGTCTATCTCCTCCTTGTTGAGTTTGTACCAGCGTTTCGTGAGGTACAAGCCGCCGTCGCTGGAGTCTTTCAGACAGACTACCTCATCGGGGGCTAGTCCCCGGTCTAGGAGAACTGTCCAGTGGTCACGAGACTGGGGGAAATTATCCAGGATCCAGCCACCAGCACTGATAGGACAAACAGTAATTAGTCAGAATTAAACTCAATATTTGTTCCTTTCCCTGTATCCTCATTCCCTTCTGTGCCTTACAATTAAAGGTAAAAGTCTTTGATGTTTGATCATTCAAACTGCCTGTCACTTTTTACTGCCTAGTGCAAATAATCCACTGGGATTGAGCAGCACCGACAACAACAACAACAACAACAATCAAGTCACCAAAATTGATAATATGTAAGACCTGGGTAATTACTAGTACTCTGGAGTTATCCTGGTCCGGTCATGCAGCCGTGTTTAAAGTAAGGTATCAGCACATGATCAGGCACCATTGCATGATTGCATACATAAAATTAATGTTAATACCACATTTCACAAAATTTTACCCGTTCATCCAAATGTGGATTTTGGTACTTTGAATTTGACACATTTATGTTACCGTGAATGACAGGTACATCAATCAAGATGACGGTCTCGTAAATTCTTATCAATGGGATTTGAACCATGAATTTTCTAATCAAGAATCATTTTACAATCATTCTACTACTGGGCTTGACTGCATGTGAAACTGACTGCTTATATAGATTAAGATTACGCCTCTGAAGGTCATATGCAGTGGCATTGACAGTGTGAAGTTAATAACTTGATCATTGTTACTGAAAGGTCAAGACACATACTTAGGTCCAGTGGGGTCTCGTTTGCGGAGTTCCCTGTGTATCTCCAGCACGGCTTCCTCAACACAGTCCACATACTGGTCAGCACCAATCTGATAGGTCAGCTTCTCTGCCTCCTTGATGGCTGCCTCCACCATGATGCGAACCTGAAATTCATAATACACAGGGAATGTCAAGTATGCAAGGTATGTGGCATATTACATGGAGAATGCTGTCAGTGTATCGCCATGTTATACTCTGTAAATTGTAAGATTATGAAATTCTGTGAATCATTCTCTAAATTTCAGTAGTTTTCATACACTTAAACAAGAGAAGCCCTTGTCTTAACTTTTTACATGATGACTTTATTCTGAGGGGATAATACTGACAATTGTTCTTATCATATTTTCTTTGGATTTTTCTTTCCTTAGTGCAGTATTGAAAATGGTAAGTTTTTTTCTATAGATGTAACTTAAGCACAATAACTATTTTTCAGTGTCACCTGTACAAAGGTGAAGGAGAAAAATAATTATTACGATTGTTCAATTTAATTGTACGATTGTGCACTGATGCAACATTCGCAAAATGAGACAATAAGATGAAAGTTGAAAATACACCACGATTTAACCATTTCATTTAATATAATATGTGCCTCAACTGTTTAGAAGTGGATAAGTCCCCACCCCCAATCCTGCTAATCTGGACAATAAAAAGTAACATTTGTACAAAATATCACAATAACATCATGATTTTTATAAATTTAGAAAACTTTCTTTCAAAGGTCAATTCGTTTGTCAAGATGCTCAATCTATACTATATGATGCAATGTTGATTGAGAATAACAAGTTGATTGCTTTGATGTGAAAGTTATCCAGCAATTTGAAGTCAAAGAAGTGAATTTTGAAATACAACAGGGCCTGACGTTTTGAAGTGAATTGTTGGAAAAAAAGATGAAGCATGTTACAAGGAATGGAATATATTAGCCCATTGCCTCCGAGATTTTAATAATCCCAAAGAGCTAACACAGGACATATCAATTTCTGTATCCAATGGGTTAAAACAGAAAGTACTCTGCTACATTGGACAGGGACGAGTATTACAAAAGCAACTGTAGAATTTATCTTCCTCCCCACTGCTTACCTCCGGGTGATTTTCATCCACACCCTCAGACTCCCCCTGTGATACTGTGGGTGGGGCCCCTCCTCCAGTGGTAGTCGACATGTCTTCAGCAGTGTGCTGGGATGTGGCAGCAAATTCAGAGGGAGGGGCTTCAGTGATCACCGTCCCACCTTCTGGTTCTGCAGTATCACCTAAGAACATAAAAGCCACAACAATACTGAGGTAAATGGACAGATCATCATTGGAAGTTGTGGACAATTATGACAGCGGTTTTATCCAAGCAGAGCAACATTTACATTTTACTGAATGAGTATGTATTTTTGTTAAGGCTTCTAAGTACTCAATCTAATGGAACAATAGAACATTATTTTTAATTGAGGTTTTTCAAGTTAGATCGCAGAAATTTTTATTTATTTCATATCTTTGTGGTAGCCGAGGTATAAGTAACTTTAAAACAAGATTGTAGGATGAGGATGACAATGTTGGGTAATATTTACCAAGATGTACTGTGTTGTGCTTACAAACATTCTCAAAAAGGTGAATACATTTCACATAAACTGTAAGAGTTCTCTCTTTACCTTCTTCTTTCTCTCCTTCCTCTTGATCTGAGGTTTTCTGTGTAGCAGCTTGTTCTGAAACTGAAACGACAGTGAATGTAAAAAATAAAATTGCAGCAAAGAAGGTAGCATTTCTACAATTCAAATTTTAATATGTGACCACCCAGCTCCAAACCAACAAAAAGTCAGAAATCACGATTCTTTGTAATAGACCATAAATTGTAATTTGGGTTGACCAACTTAAATTTTGGAAGTTTGTCTCATCTGAAAGAGTAGCCTTTTCTCTACGTACTGTCAAAATCTGGTGGCTTAAAACGAAACCAAGACCGACATATTGGCAGTTTTTCTAGATCACTTTTCTTTCGGACAAGTGCTTCCGCATGGCGCACTTGATTGAACATAATCATTAAATCCTCTTTTCTCCCTTTTGTGTGAAACTGCACCTCCTAACTTTCTACTATTTAAATCACTTTTTGAATGGGTTAGGATGGTCCAATTTTAACAAGTTATATATCATTTTCAAGCTATGAGCTTACTCCTTGATACTATGTAGAAAAATGAAAATTCCTTTTGGCCTACTTTTTGTGGGTTTTGAGCTGGGTGGTCACATATAATAATAACAGGTAGCAGTTGTAGTAGTAGCAGTAGTAGTAGTGGTAGTTGTAGTAGTTGTAATACTAGTATACAGTAGTAAAATTAACAGTAATAGTAGAAGTGGTACTAGTAATAATAATAATAGTAGAAGTGGTAATAGCAGTAGAAGTAACAGATCTAGTAGTAGTAGTAGTAGTAGTAGTAGTAGTAGTAGTAGTAGTAGTAGTAGTAGTTAAACTGGGTTCACAGTTAGGCATTGGTAAGAAGGAAAAAGTTCAGTGTTAAACTCATTTTGATATCCATTCTCATGATGACAAATTATGGTATTACACAAGTTATATTCATAATACTATTAATGCATTTAGCACTCATGTAATGATGTATACATTAGAGATCATGTGGAGAATGTAAAAGTAGTTAATAGTAGAGTGGAATGAGTTAGTTCAGTCCATGTTCCAGACAAAGATGATAACCCTGATAAATATAGTGAAGATCAGCACAGGAAAGAAAAGATTGAGGCACATTTTAGTTCTGGGTAAAGATAGAGGGTTAATATACCACACTCACATAACACATATATGTCCTGGAATGGAAAGAGAGAAAACGTAGGCATTAGATAATGAAAAGATAGAAGGTTAAGAAAAAATAAAGCTGTAAAAGTTAATGTTATCAGTGAAGGAGAGAGTAATTGAGGTGTCAACTATACAATAATAGGATATACTGTAATAGGCATTTACTGAAAATACTTTGATTTGAGAGGGTGGTTAAAATAAGTCATGGCTTAACCCTGAATGGATTTATATCAAGAGTGACAGAAAAGGTGCTATGTCAGGGGATGAGAGGAATGTACTACTGAAATAACATGACATCCCATAAATCTTATGGCTAGATATTAAGCATTTTCTTTAATTTTAGTAAAAAACAATCAATTGTGTAGACAGTGTTTATTACAACAATATTAATGTCAGTGAGTAAGATGTAATACTATCATTAAATAATTAGAGGATAACTAAATACAGGATCTTAAATATTACCTAATCTGGTCTTTATCACTTGAATATATTTTTCTGTAATAATCAGCATGTCACTTTTCTGTCATTTACGTTTTAGATTTAGATTTTTCTATGCATGTGAACCCTAAGCAATTGTTTCTGTATTACATTTATAGAGACACCAATCAATCAAAATTGAAATGATTCGAACTGAGTTGAATTGAATTAACTCCAACTGAATTGAAGTACTGAAGAGTATTGATACAGCAAAATAGAGAAATATAAGAACCGACTGGGGTAATGAAATATATTGTGAAAAAGAATGAGAGATTAAGAGAAATTTAGTGTCCAGCGAGATGAGAAGGGTTAAGGACGTCCAACCGACAGCATGAAGAGGATTCACTCTCAAACCCAAATACCTCCATCCTCCTCCCCATCAGAGTCCTTGGGTGCCTCCCCCTCCTCTGCCTCTTTCTCTGGATCCTCCCCCGGATCCTCCCCCTCCCCCTCGGCCTGCCCCTCCGTGTCTCCGTCCGACGTGGCCTTCTCTTTCTCCTCTGTGGGTGTGTCCCCGCCGTGCCAGGTGGGATGGGTGGTGCGGTATGACGTGTGGATGTGTGCGTGCATGCATGCATACATGTGGGCGTGTACATGCAATGCGGTGGCCATGATGTGTAGCGTGTGGATGAACATAATGGGGGAGAGAGATGACGTAATGGTTAGCAATGGTGACATAGATAAATTCAGTGGATTCACAATTCAACCTAACACAAGAACGTTCAATTTGTTGTGGTGCATTACAGGAAAAAGTCCATATCATTGAAATAATAAACCAGACTACCTGTTTAGTGCTAGCTAACTAAACATACATAAATAGTAAACCTCAAGGCTGGGAGTGAGTATTCAAACTTGGAGCCGAAAGTGCAGATTCTTGACAGTTTTACTGTCTAGCAATCAGGAGGTTGTGGGTTCAATCCCCACCAAAGTACAGTAATTGTAATTTTCTTTTCATAACAGTTTCAAAAAGACACTGAGCTTGGTGTTTATCTTAATAAAAATACAATTTTTCAAGTATTCTCTCTAGCGTAGTGCCAAGCAATTCTCCTATCGCATATAGCCGATACCAAGCGATATCACCTCGCGATACCGATATCTGATCGATCGCTCTTGGGATGCATACTTCCGGTTCAGGTTAATTGTACAGTCAAACGCACAAAACACATCATTTCGAACTTTGTCAAATTTGTAATATTGATGCCTCATACCCAATCAAACATGGATTGACCTGGTGAATAATTTTGGAGAATATCTGTGTCGCAACTTTCCTCGAAAGAAATGTTTCCTACGACCAGTAGACAAGGGAATGTACTCAAAACTCCCCCAGGAAAGCCGCGAATGATACTGTATGAGAGAGGAGGAATGTAACCACGCACACGCTGAGTCGGAATGCGAACGCCGGTGTGTGAGTAGTCTAGCTTCTGGACTCTCTTTATTAGATTTTTTTGTTGCACGACATACCCGTTCCGACTGCATGTAACAGCCCAGTGATAGCGTGACCCGAGAATTTGTCCGCCCGAAGAGAGTCAGCAAATACCTCACGGCTGATAACCTTCCCTTAGATTTTCAGGGAGAGAATTCAAATAGGCCACGCCTCCAGCCGAAGCGCTAGTCTTGTACCAAACGCAACTTTGCATAGAAAGTGGGAAATACAAGCATTTCATACTCATGAATTATTTTACATTTTCTTGATGAAGTGGTAGCATTGCATGTTGATCGGTCTTGAATTTCAAATTTGATACATGATGATCTGTAAAACGCTCATGTTCTAACATTAATTCATCAATAGACACAATAAGGTTTTAGATGTAAGCTACCACGCACACTGGTCACTGAACTAAATATACACTCGCCGCTGCACACTGAGCCCAGGGGACAAATTCTCCGGGGTCACGCTATCACTGGCTTGTACAAAAAAATCTAATAAGAGAGTCGCAGAAGCTAGACTAGTGTGGTGAGGAGCTCTGGCTCCGTTCATGACGTAAATGAAAGGGTTGTTAATATTGGAGGTTGGACTTTATTAAATTTATTTTTTTTTTTTTAATAAAAATCATTTAGAGATTGCAAGATTTTACACGATCCCACGAGTACTTTAATGCGTTCGATGTGTATCGGCGTGCATGAAACGGGAGTTTTATTTCCAAGAATTAAGGGTAAAAAAATTAGAGCGCGCCACATGCGGTTCAGATTCAGAGAGCTATATGGCGATATGGGGAATTGAATAACTAGTTTGAATCCTATTTTAACTTTACTATTTTGGGGGTAATATAACTTAACAATGACACTGGAGCCAGCTTTTAATAGCTAGCTGGCTACATGATGCCAACCAACAAGTTGAAAATGTGAGTTATGAATCCACTGTTACTTTTATTGTTTAATGTCAATGCTCATAATATCAACTTTGACATCACCATAAAACAAGGTTTGGGTATCCAGTGCTTGTGAACTTAAACTCATCACACAAATCAAAGGGTGTAAGTTGCAAACATTACATTAAATGGTGCACAGTACAAACATGAAAGGCTGAAAATGCTATACATCATTGGTTCACCACGACAATGCAGCACTAGATGGGTGATTTAAACATTTTTCTTCTGATGCTCATGATGTAACAGTTGTATCTCTTACTTCTGTAAGTTCATTTCATAGTGAAATATACTGCCATCAACTTGTTTTAATTTCACATTTTCATGTATCTCAAAACATTGGATATTTATAGGACATAAAGTGTTTGCATTGTAGTCCTGGATGGCCAATGACATTACAAAAGAAATATGCACACATACATCATGCAAGTGATGAAATATTTGTACATAGTGGTCCTTTATGAACTAGTTTCAGCCAAATCATAAATGAGATCAGTGTTGCAGTAGAGTCAAAATTTAAGTGGACTAGTCGTTGAGTGAAGAGTCGAAAGGAAAAACAAATAGCAAGGTCTAATTTAAATGTAGCCTTTTGATAAGGCCCTCTCGCAGTATTACGGGCTAGCAAAGCAAGCCCAGCTGAGCGCGCAGCACAAGGGCCTTTTGAGATCTGCTTCGAATGCTTAAGTTAACCGAATTACCGAGTTTTGCTACCCAATTTTGGTAGCAAAAATCAACCAATCAGCATGTCTGTCTACTTGATCCTGCATTGAATATGCAATCATATTGGGACCATGTTCGCACAGACTGTTGCTGTAACACGTCACGATCTGGAAGCATTCACTACTTCATTAGGCGAAATGATTCCTACACATAGATTTTTGCACGCCAAATTGGAACTTATAAAAGCAAAATTAATCAAACATGCTTCAACTGTTTTGTTCAAACAAGAACATGTACTGACTTGGAGTTTGATGGTATTAGTTTTGTACTTTACTAGCACTGACAGAATTTCTTTTAACCCACCGAATAGTTGACCAGGCCAAGACAGAGGAGCGTAGGTTGATTCAAACAGCGATCGGTCATTCCTGTGGTCATGAATAATAAATACTTTTCGGATACAAAGCAGATCTCATAAGGCCCTCATGCTGTCGCATTCGGCTTGGCTCTCTTCACTTGCCCTTAACAGTGAAAGGGCCTTATCAAAAGGCTAATTCAACTGCGGACTCGAACTCGGACCTTCTGCACTCGACTCCAACACTGACTGGGATACACAGCCAGAGACAGTATTGACAAGCCTGTCATAAACAGTCACAAACTGGTTGGCAAATGAGGGTATTTAACTAACTCCACATTCTAATGTTTGGTTACTTTATAGTGTTAAATGCAGTTTACCATACATACTGCCAGTTTTGGTTTGGGACTGAACATGTTTGTGTGTGAAGATCCTAACAAATAACTTAAGTTTGACTGAAACATTTTGTTACTAATATGAAGTCATGAAGTATATTATCGTGGAGACATATTGCACTCAGGAACACCTGACTATATCTAAAATCAATGGTTTGATTCAATTTAAAAGTCTGCATGCAGCAAAAGTACTACAGCACCATACAGGTTACTTGATAGTCTTTCTGGATTGCAACAAGTTATTTATTTACTGGGATTTTATTTTCCTTAACATGTATGTCACTGATTGAGAAGTTACATCAAGACTCTTTCAATCTGCAATTAAATTTGACCCCTCTTGCAATTGTTAATTTGATATTAAATGACTTATCAATAAATTTACTTGTCTACATAAAGTCAGCAAGTTGTCCTCACAGATTGTAAGTTTCATCAGGGAGTTGTCTCTATAACAACTCACTGGTTTCATGAACAATTGTATTGATGGAAGGGCCCAAAACACAATCATCTTATCAAAATATGTGACAAGCAGCAATAATGATATGAGTCTGCCTGTTCTTTCATGAATGAAGCAAGGATGACACCATACGCGTACGCAGGGGGGGTGTTTGGGGTGTTCAAACACCCCCCTTTTGCTGTGTTAACATTGAATATCAATGTAATTTTTTTTTTTTCAAATAGATGTTTGCATTTTTATAATAGGTTTAATATTTTCAATGTTGTGTGCAGGTGATTTAAAATAAAAAAGACAGAAAAACCAACAAACAAGCAAAATGCCTGTGTGTAAGCAATGGCCAATTAAAGCTGCACTAAACATAATGTGTCATCCATAGGCGTACGCAGGATTTTCCAAGGGGGGTGTTTTCCGCGGTCAAAACCTAGGTTCCACATTTTTCCCGGTCACGCAAGTCCGCCGAAAACTCAAATAGTGGGGGGCGGGGGGGGGGGGGGGTGACGAAATTTTTTTTTCCCAAATCCAAGGTCAAAAAAATTTTTCCGTCACGCAAGTCTCCGAAAACTCAAATAGTGGGGGGGGGGGAGGGGGGGGGGG
>JZLH01S0069084.1:21158-43183 GCA_001188425.1 Eucidaris tribuloides
GGGGCTTTAAACATCGGCAAAAGAGGGGGGGGGTGTTATGAAATTTTTCTTCAAAATTACTACAAAATCATTTATTTCTCATTTTCAGACACCGTAACTTTTAAGAAAAAGGGGGGTGATATTGTGACAAAAAGGAGGAGGTGATCTGTCGGTAAAAAGGGGGTGTTTAGGGTGTTTAACACCCCCTTCAGTTTTAGGGAATCTGAATCAGACAATAATTATGCCATACTTCAATTTTTTTGGTACTTCATTATCACCACACATGCATTAATTATTAAAACTGAGCTCATTTATCAAGTGACTGAACAACACACAAGAGAAGCTGATTTAGTATCAGCAAAAAAATCATTAAAATAAAGTGCAGTTGTTTCGCAAGAAACAAAGTTTCTTAACTTGCAGCAATACTAATATGATTAGCTTGGTAATTTGCTTTCCTTTATGTATTGTGTTTCACTTCAATTTATGTTATGCTGTTTTGATTTTTTTTTTGGGGGGGGGTGGTTCATTTTTCTTTTCTTTATTTTTTTTTTTGCTTGCCAATGTTGTTTTTGTAAAAAAATCATCACAGAATGTGAAACGGCCATCAACAGTTACTTTGAATTGCAATGATCAATAGAGAATTTGAATTGAACTGATGTTCATGGAATATGATCACTAGAACCATGTTTAAAAATCTGCAAGTGTGTATAGTCCCATACCATCACACCTTGATGATTTAGCCAGCATATGCCGATATACCAAAATTTCTCTAGAATGCTGGAATATCCAGAACTACATCAATGTTTGTTTGTTTTTTCTGCAACGTATACCAGCGTCATTCAGCGTGCATGTAACTTACTGCATGAAACTTACCCATAACTTATTTGACATATGACTGTGTAATTGCCAAATTTCTCTAAAATGCTGAAATACCCTGAACTAAAAATGTTCTTGTTTTTTACAAAGTAAGCCAGCATGATTCAGTGTGCTTGTAACTTACCATACAAAACTTACCCATTACTTATTTGACATACATGGCATACACTTGCTAAATTGTCAAGGTATGACAGGGTCACACATATAATGCAATGATGGTGAAGCTAATGTCAGTTATATGTTTGCTTATGTTATGTTGGTGGACCTGTCAGCATTAAGCCATTTCAGCCGAAAAATACCAATCATTGAAATGGATGGGAATGTAACATTTTGACGAGCTAAGTTGGGATTAGTAAGTCATGGTGCCACAAACGTTTCATTCTATAATCAACACAAATGCAAGGAGTGAAGAAATAAAAGATCCTTATCATGTCCAGAGTGACCAATGGTGAAACTGACACACATTCCATCCATTCCAAACATTCCAAACATTTCACACAATAAAACAGCAGTGTTGGTGCAGGATAGATGTAACAAATTCTACCTTCTTCAGGGCCTTCGTCATCTACTGCATCACCTTCAGATCCAGCTAGTTTTTGCATAATTGTAATTATTGACAAATTTGAAATACGGGGTTGGAGAAAAAAAAGGAGGGGATATAGATGGGAAAGGAGATTTAATAAATTAAAGATGCTCTGGACAAACCATTTTCTTATTTCTGTTGTTTTTTGTTTTTTAACTGCATGTAACTATTGAAATGCTCAGAGCAATGACAACTTTTAACATTAACTTGTCTATGAAAAACACAGGAAAAAGTAAATGCAAATTCAACATTTTCACTTGTGAAATACTAAATGACACACTAAATTAATAATACACTCAATACCATAGATAAACCAATTGGAACCTGTCGGAAAATTTGAAATGCATCACATCTCTAGTTACATGACACAAATTTTGGTAGTACATTGAATATACACCAGAACACATTTTGAGGTACATCACAATCTACTAGATATTAAAATCTAATTTGGAAGACAAAAAAAAGGTATACACATATAAATAAATAAATAAATAGATAAATAAATGAATAAATAATAAATAAATAAATGAAAAATATATAACAAAATAAATGAAAAATACATAACAAAATAGATAAATAGGTAAACAAATACAAGAATTACATCAATTATTCACGAATTCTTTAAAACTGAATCAATCTAAATTTACTTAACTGAAAACTTAAGATAGCATTACACTACAAGAAAGACCTCATTTTCTCCTTTTTCTCTGTTAGTTTAGCCTTCATGGTGGCTATGGCTGATTCTAGCGCCTCCTGCCTGGCTAGGTCTATCTGTTTGGCCTTGTTGGATTCCATCCTATAGCATTATACTACACTATTACACAAGGACTTTACTCACTTTCTTCTTTCTCTCTTAATTTAGCCTTCACTGTGGCTATGGCTGATTCTAGTGCCTCCTGCCTGGCTAGGTCTATCTGTTTGGCCTTGTTGGATTCCATCCTAGGCTTGATCAGCTCGTTGACGTCTAAAACCTGCCGAGGGGAAATAAGAGACACAAAACATGATGCTGCTGTCTGCAGATTACTGAAGCACAGGTAGTTGTTCTATCAGTAGCATTGATTGTGGTGACGACCACAGGTCAGCAGCAGTAATAGCAGTAGTAGTCATAGTAGAAGTAGACATTCCTTGCAGTTAGTTAGACATTTCAGTGTCTTATTTAGTCAGCCAACTCAGTTTGATATGTTTGCCAAACCATAGAAATATTACTGCAATAGCAATAGATATATTGTTACTTTATAGGTAGTCCCACATGCATATCTTTTTGTATGTGTTTATCACATATTTTTGTAGCGAGCAATCGGCTATAGCAAGGAAAATATGTGGGTCCCAATTTCCTCATTATAATGGGGTTTGCATATAGTAGTGGTAGTAGTAGTAGTAAAAGTAGCAGTAGTAGTAGTAGTAATGGTACCAGTAGTAGATTTATCTAGCACTGACATGAGTAAGTCAGTATAAAGACAAGTGCTGTCATATAGTAGTGATAAAAAGGGATTTACACAATGTCTATGAGTAGAATGATTCCTAAGTGATTCAACCCACCTTTGCATTAAATTTTTGAGCCAGTAAATGACAGATGGAGGTCTTCCCTGAGAGTGGAGGTCCAACGACGCACAGCTTACAGGGGGGTCTGGGCTGGGGGCTGATCAGGTAGGGGCGGGGGTTCTTGAGGAACGTCTCCATGGCATCAGGACTGGACATGACGTAGATCTTATCCAGAAATCTGTATTATACAAATAGAGAGTTTGTATGATCATCAAACTGAATAGCTTGCTTGAAATATTTAACAAACATATTGCAGTTCACTTAAAGCCCAAATTTAGTTTATAATTAATTAATGAAAAATCGTCGGGGGGGGGGGGACCCCCGAGAGATTTTCGACTATATTTTATATTATAGGTAATTAGTTACACTTCATGATACATGAATCAGGTCTTGCAGTCAGACTAGTTTGACAGCTGTGTAAAATTCAAATTCAGTAAGCAATGTGTCACATCGCTGTTGCGATGTTATGTTGGTGCATTCTGCTTGGACTTTTTCAGGCAGAGTGCTTATTTTCATGAAATCTGAGTTTTCAGGCCCAGGGCTTTTGTGAAAGGTGAAGATTTGTGTGAATCTTTACATTATGAATAATTTCAGCTTATATTGCTTGATAAGCTCATTTTAGGACTTGCAAACATGGACAGTCTTTCACACGTACCCGACAGCAAACTCCGGCTTGCCCATGACCACGTTGCCCTTCTGCAGCTCCACCGGACACGCTCTGGCCCACTTGCTCCTCCTCCACCTGTACCGGGGCGCTACCATGTTGTTGCCACCCAGCGTCCTCATCAGCTCCTCGGTCTCTACGTCCTCTGGGATGTCTTCCTCCTCAGCATTCTGGAGGCGGATTGGCACGGCAGCGCGGCGAAGGATGTAGGTGTTCAGCTTGTTCATCAGTTCACGGAAGAGAAGGTTGGCTGGTTTGTTGGCGTCTAGTTCAATGAGGTACTGCTGGTCATGATCTGCCATGTAGTCCTGAATGTGGGTAGGATGGAGATGGAAACAAAAACACACACATAATTTGTTTATTTATTCATTCATTTTCATTAATTTATTAATCTATTCATCTTTTTGCTTTTTTAATCATTTATTCATTCATTTACTTATTTCAATAATTATTGGTAATTTATTCATTATCTATTCATATATTCATTCATTCCTTTTTTCTACCTCATTTACATCTCTCCAATATACCTTTTTTTTTTACCATGCAGGAGAAGACTGGCCCTACAGACATTTGAGAAATATCACTATGGCCGAGATCGATGGGATAAAAAATAGCAACCCATAAGGTGGAAAGGTGGGAAGTGCCATTTCAATGCTGCAGGGTGCACAAAAGGAAGTATTTACAAGTGTTGTATCCAAAGTCAGCCTTGAGGCCAATTTCTGGAGGCCTTAGTCTGGGTCTGAATCCAAGTCACCTGTACAAACCCTATGGAAAGGTTGCGTTTTGGGGTGGCCTCGATCTCCAAACCTGTGGTCTAGGATATAACACTGGTACTCACCTCAAACATCTTGAGGAGTTTATCCTTGTAGGCAGTGATGCTGTCCATGGCATGTGGTTGTAGGTCTTCTGGTCTCTGTACCAACCTCTCTATCACCTCAATGGTTAGCGTGACTTTCTCCTCTTCACCCTGTCACATAAAAATTACAGAACTGATGATAAAATGATATTTATGATGATGATGATGACGGTGATGATGACGGTGGAACCATGATGAAATTAAAATAGTAATGGATTCAGTCCACCACCACATGTAACCATTAATGAACAGTCCCTTAAAATGTATCATTGACTTCAGGATACAACACCCACAATGACAGCAACTTTAAGCTTTTACGATCAACCTGAATGATACAATTCTCTCTCATCAGGGTAGGAAATACACTGGGGTGACAGGCGATTTAGCCCCCAAACTTAACAAAATAGCCCCCTAAAATCACTAAATAGCCCTCAAGTTTTCTCATAGGGTTCAATGTAAAACATACTAAAATCACTTAACTGAGCTTGAAAGTAGCCCCAGAAAATAAAATTTTATTTCCTGCCCTGCTTCTCATATCATATGATAGGGGATGCTTCTTTTGGCTAAACATTGATGTATACAATTAAAAGAATTACCAGTTATAGCAATTTCATTTCACAAGGTGACAAGGGAATTTAACGATAATGGGGTGTGTACAAAATATAAATGTGAAATGAATGTAAACCACATCAAGATCATGCAGCAAAAACCAATATCAGAGTAAATTGCTTCTTTTAATGTGAGTAGAATTGAGTACAATTGCACATCTGAGGTGGGTTGTTGGGATGAAATAAACAAAAATGTCATCTCTTACGAGAACACTGTATACTGGCAAAAATTTTGGAAATGTTCCCCCTGTTTTACATGGATGACTACAAGCCAGCATATCAAAAGAAATTTGAGTATGGTGTAAATTATGTAAGCAACTTCTTTCGTGAAGTGAGTAGTTGGGGATAAGGATGTGATTATATAAATGCTTAATGTGAGGTCCAGTACATTGCACAAGGATCATGTAGGGGATTGGTGGTAATAGTGGAAGAGGTGGTTATGGGGAGGGACTGGGGTTGGGGTGGTCATCTTACTACACAAACATGCAAGTACTTACAGCATTTCTGTTAATCAGTTTCTGGAGTGCTTTCAACTTGATAGCATACAAAATAATTATTGTACTTGTTACTTCTAGAATTAGATATAGATTACTGAGGCAGCAACATAATATGTCCCATTATGACCACCACCCCCTCTCCCCCCCCAAAAAAAAAAAATAACAAAAATAAAAGTCTGCATGACATTTATTTGCTAAAAACCATGTAAATGTTATATTTCTGTTAGAAAACCAGAAAAATAACACATTTATTTTAGAGAGCTTCATAATTCTAAAACATACTAGTATTGGGCTTTATGCAACAAATTCAGTAGTTGCGAGAAAAGCTTGATACTTGATAATATGATGAATTATTTACAGAATATGAATGGTGCCATGTGTTTGTATGGACAATATCAATTGACACACCTGCGTGAAAATTGTGACAATTTTCCATCATTCATTTAATTAACAGCTGGTCAATGTTACACAAAAATGACAGCAGTAAATATAGTTTTCTGTGTATATTCCACTGTAATATTTTGTGGCAGTAGGATGAACATGATATGAAACACTGCAGAAAAGTTCTAATCTACATATCATCATACAAGTACATTTCAGTGCAAAAAACTGTAAAAAACCTCCACTCTTTATCTCAATATAAACAATAATGGGAACTTGGGAATAAAGTTCACAATCACTTAATACCCTTGACAATGATCCCATTATTTTTCAACTTTTGCTTCTACATGTACTTGTCTGTTTGCTTTTTTCAAATCAGACTTTTAATCCTTTACCTTATGAAATATGACTGACAATAATATGAGTTCCATAATAGTGGAATTTAATTGATTTCTCATTTAGTGTGCTTACCAAGTCAGGATCGATGTCAATCTCGGCCTCAGCCTCCTCTTCCTCTTCTTCCTCCTCCTCTTCATCTTCTCCCAGGTCTTTCTTTGGTGAAGTTTCTGGTTTGTCAGGGTTCCAGATTTCTTGTGTGTATATGACATTGTTTAGAGAATCGACCCGCTGACCGGTGCGGCGGGTCTGCAAATCATTATCAGGCATCTACAACAAGAATTCAAATGTTTGTGAGTCAAAATATTAGTTTTCTGGTACATTCTAAAATGAATGCTGATGAATCAGGTATGAAGATAATTAATCCTTTCAGTCCCATTAGAAAACCAGATGCATAAAACATTTTTTTTTGTAAACAATTTGAATAATACAATTCTAAAACATGGGTCATATGTTATTAAAATTAGTGTCACTTTGTTTCATGCCTGAGTGGATATTTGTGCACAGCAACCACAGTGACAATCAGAAGTTCACATTCTTTTTTTTCTGTACAGAGAATCAGCTAACACAAGGACAATTACAAACATTGACTTATTAACCTGTTGGGGACTAGGTACACTGTATGAAATATCTCAGGCTGGGGTGTATTGAGAAAGCTTGTTACAGCAAAATAAAATCATCTTTAACAGGTTAAATTGAGCATTCATGAGTAAGAATACACAGAAAGAAAGCTGTGTCAGCTTGTGACTTACTTTCCTAATTCAAATTACTTTGTTTGGTTATAATCAAGACAACTTGACTCTAGTCACTCACCATGTCATGTTAACAAAAAGTGCAAACAAGGGATATAATTTATATACTCTGTAGTCTGTTTTCTAGTAAATGGTTGACTCAACAGACAATATGCTGACAAGACTTAATTTTCAGAGGCTGGACAAAACAAATACATACCCTAAGATTGATGATGAAGTCTGGTTTCAGTTTCCAATTTTTGATGAGTTCCAACTGGTCGGCAGCCAACATGAAATCCTCATTGACCGCTGGAAAATCATCCAAGACATATCCTGGAATAAAATGAAATATATATAATAACAACAATTGTGAAAATTTAATTTCATTTATTCACCATTTAAAAGAAAAGCATAAAAACATAACAATATACAAAGCAAATGGTTTGGTACCCTGTGAAGCTGAGCTTATTTTAACGGTTAAATGTTTCAATGTTAAATATTTTCTTTCTGGGTTTAGGATTTCAAATATATCTGAGCCAGTGTGGTAATAAAATGACTTTCTTAGGACCAAGAGGGAAAGTCAAGAATTACTCCCTCTCCTCCTACACCAACCCCTCCACCACCCTCCCCCACCCTCCCCCCCCCGAACAACTTAAAAAAAAAGGAAAATGTGCACTTAGACAATAAATTCTCATAGGATGGTGATGGAATGCAGTAGTTGCCATGCCTACAGCATCTGGAATGCAGATTTGTCTCTTGGCAGTACATAATATCCAAATGACTAGTGACATTTGAGTGAACATACTACCAAAATTCTTTTAAAGTGATAGGCTAACATTGTGGAGCTTCAATTTAAAAATTGTCAAACTTTGATTTATGAACTACATAGTACTGTTCAAATGGACAAATAAACACCCTAGAATACAAAAGTTTGGAAATTTATGCTGCCAATGGCAAGATATGAATGAATGAACAATTGGTACTCGGGGTGAGTAAAAAATAGCCTAGATCCACACACAGTAAGTCTATGGGAGGAAATGGGCAGGTGAATCCGGTCAACTTACAATTTTCACTTTTCTAAAGCACTAAATAATCATTTTGAATACAATTTTTTTCAGGGCTTTATTTTTATACCTTATCAAAGACACTTGGAGCATGGCAGATTATGTAGCTCACATTTTTTTAACTGTGGTAAATGTTAGCCAGTGGCTTTAACATCTCATTTAAACATATACACATGATATTGATCTACTTATTTTTCAAACTTAAGCTCAACTGAGTAACAGCATTTAAATCTTGAGAATTTGGCTTGGGAAACAAAGAAGCCATCATACCGTGATGAGTAACTTCGGGGGAGTTGATTTTGTCTTCGATGAGCTTGATGGCCAGTTCTTCAGGCACGGCCCCTCCCTTGTGCAGTATCTCTTGTAGCCGCCGCCCCATGTCGGTCCCCAGGTCAATGTGCTGTAGCATCAGCTCTGTGGCATTCACCATCTGACATCTCCACGTCTGGGCTAGTCTCTTGGCCAGGGTGGTCTTACCCGCACCTGGCTTGCCTAGCACTATGAAGCATGTGGGCTTGGAGTGCAGAAAGCGTAGTTCAGTCTGGAAGAATAAGATGTGCAGATGACTCTTTCTCAATTGGTGGCAACAGGTACAATACTTACAAATTTGTAAGTATTGTACCTTTTAACAATTCTCTCATTCAACATTTATACTTTCATTTTAAACGGTGAAACACTGAACAAGTATATGGAAATCCCTCTTTAAAATACTGTCCAATACATGAAACTGTAACTCATTACAAAACTTATTCATTATTAGTTGCATCAAATCAAAGTGGAATTTCATTTGGTCTATCACAAATATCAGAAATGAACACATCAATAAGAGTACTTGTAGTATTTATATTTCTTTGACAAAATATGCCAAGTTATATCAGTATAGAAGTGTTAAGCATAGTGCACTTAATGTGTGCATCCCCCAAGAAATACCAACAAATTAAAAAAAGAGATGTACTCATCTCCCCCCCCCCCCCCACTACTCAACCTTTACATTTGACTTTGGTGTCAGAGTCATAAAGGTATCATACTGTTTTCTTTTTAACTAAAATGCTATGATGCATGTTTCGGTTACCATGGAGCTCACCGAGTCATCAATTTGTGCTGTTTAAAGTCTACATGTACGCTTCTCAAAAAATTCTGCTTTACCTTAATTATCACAATGCTGAACTTTTGATGATTATGTTAGGTTTTGTGCCCCAACCCCATTGAATGACCCATCTGGTAAAACATTCTAATAGTAAAAAGAAGTATTAAGCTTAACACACTTAAATGTGCATGCCCACAAAACAACCCCTCCTGCTATCTAGACTATAATTAACCAGATGTCTATTTAATCTAAGTTTTGTTTGAACACCCACCTCATCCTCATCAAAAGGGTCCATGTCCATCTTCTTCAAGAGTTCTGTGATGTGACTATCCTGAGCATTGCTGCCGCTAGCAACACTAAGGGCTCGACTCGTAACGCCACCACCTGGATCCAGCCTGCTGGCGACTCTGTAGTGACCTTCCCCGGCCGCTGGGGTCACGGAATCTAAAATTTGGGTGTTGGGTCTGGTTTCTGCCATGTCTATCGTTACACTAGGGGTGGGGGCCCCAAACTGGGGCAAATTTGTTTCTTCCTGCAGTAATAAAAAAGGTTTTTAAATGTGTTTTTAAAAGGAAATTTCTTAATTAGTTCACTAACAAATGACAAGCAGCACTGTGCAATCAAATACTGTTAAAATTGAATGTTCAAAATAAGGTTATTCACTGAATTCAATGAAACACCTGCCAAATTAATCCATCCCATGACAAATCTTGCACAAGCTGGAGGGACTTTGGAAGATTTGGAATTAATGCTAAATTGAAAGATCTGGAAAATTTCAATCTAGTCATAATCAAAGAATTTGGTAATTTGCATGCTGAAATTTTATTCTTATTTCATTACGTTTGCTGCAAAAATTAACTGCACATAAGTGTAGATAACAAACTCAATATAGGTAATTTCAAGTTCCATGTAAATTTGTAATCAGTGTACTGTTGCCTGTTGATGTTAAAAACACAAGTACAAGTGATAAGGCCCAGTATACAATCAGACTGGTGTTAAGGTTGGCAGCTACGTCTATGAAAATAAAGCACACCAGCTCAATGAGATTTGAAGTATCTCAAAAATTTGAGTATCATTGGAAGAATTTATTTTATGTTTGTTCCACATTAAGGTAAAGAGTAGACAAGCTGTCACAGTACTGTCCTAAATTTAACAAAATCAGACTATCAGCCAACCTTTTTTCATAAATAAGCTAGCAGAAATAAAATGATATACCACCTCAGCATCCTCACAGAACACATGTGAGTAGGCTTACATATTTTGACCATAATTCAGGGCAAAACATGCATGTGTTACAGCCATGAAAGTCCTTCAAACACCCCAATTAAAATGCAGAATAAATTATGCTGTTCATCTCTATCAAGCATTTAGTTATTTATCATTAATTTGATAATAGAGAGATGAACAGCAGAAGTTATTCTGCATCTTAAATTCTCTCTGCAAACCTTCCATTCATTACCCCAATTAAAGTTTAACCAGTTCCTGGTGTTTTTACAGTAACGCCAACAGAAGCATGTGCTCAATAATCATGACACAATTACCACACATTGTAAGAGCAAAAACAAAACATTTCAATCCCTGATAAACATGTTTTTGTTCATGAAATAATAAAAATTTTGTTAAGAGTGGAAAATGAATGGCAGTGCTTACTGCTTGTTCTTGACAATTGTCTTTCAATTTTCATGTTCTACATGTACGTTAAAATCCAGATTTAATAATTGCTATAGATCTGTGCGCCACTGCCAAACAGAGCAAAATGCAAAAGGCAAAACAAGATTAGCTTCGAGTACTGATTTTGACAGATTCTGTATGATTTTCTATTTATTATATTAATTTCAAGATTTCACTCTGTGAAACAATATATTTGAATGCGTTTAAGATAATTATATTCATAATATATAAATTTATAATAGATTTCTATTAATTAAAAAATGTTAGATAACGTCAGATCTGTTAGTCAATCTAATACATACCATTTATCTACTAGTTTGAATCTTTGTGTGTGTGTGTGTGATTTTGTCATAAAAATGCCCGAAATGGAAAAAAACGGCATCAATCAGTGATATCTGTAAGACAAGGAAGTTTTTCAACATGATTTTATATATCCAGAAAATTGACAAAGTGCAAGCCTTCAACTCTGCTTAGTTGAATAAGTACAGTTCGAACTCGATTAACCGGCTACGTTGGGACCAGCAGCTATCCGGATAAGTGATATGGCCGGATAAGAGAGATAATGTACAAACACAGTATGGGGGGAGGTACACATGTCATAAGTTGTTGTATAAACAACCCAAAGACCATGCACAAATTGCAACAGACCTCCCACATGAGACACTTTATTTACTGTCCCTGATAGCCAGCATGTTTCTGTGTACACTTCTGATAAAGGTGTATCAATTACACGTAATGACTGATAAGCCCATTGTCCGGATAACAGAGATCTCCGTATAATCGATGGCCGTATAACCGAGGCCGAACTGTAGGAGAAAATTAGGACAATTCTCAAAAAAACTAGGAAAAAAGTAGAATTCAATCCACCAAAGTAGGAGGAAAGTAGGATATTTAGAATAATAACATTGTAGTGAGTGAAGAAAATTGAAATGTTGCGGAATATGCAGAAAAAAATTCTAAGTAAGATTGGTGAAAAAGCGGAATTCTGCAGTAACAAATTTTCCTTCACATAGTGCAAACAGGTGATGAAACCTATCTAACGTTAGGTTTTTTATTGGGGGGGGGATAAAAAGTAGGAAAATAAGGATATTTAGGGGAATAATTAGGAACACAGACATTACGATCGTCACAAAAAGGTAGGCAAAAAGTAACATTAGATCTAAGTTAGGTAGGACCAGGGCAGTTGAACTGGAAGACCTGAAAGTGTTGTGACCTCGTCCTCGTCCTCGGTGGGCATCGCTGTGCTGCCAGTTTTTACATGGTGCCCGCGGCTCGAGTCTCCGATTTTGACCATACACTGCACACAGACATAGACCTCTAGTCTACCTCAGGTCTGTCTGTGAATGAGGGGACTGACCTACGCATAACTCTTCTATTAAGTCAATACTGAGAAGTGCCCATCCATCAGCACATCCCCCGAATAAAAACGGACAGACACCATCGGCATCGGCATCGCATCGCGGGACCGGGTGAACATTATTCAGTCATATTGAAATAATAATCAGTAATCAGTATCATATCTATTTAAATAGTCTTAACATTACTTAAATAATGTACGCAGAGTCTAAATTTACTTGAACATAACCCTAGAGGTCTCAAACGACCGTCAATTACCATACGAGAGAATGATTGACCGGATACACCACTCAACTTAGCTCTTATTGGCAATGCATGCATTACAACTTCGGTATCAAGTGTTTACATGACAAAGTATTATTTTTAAAGCTGAAAATAGCATTACACGTACACAAAATTCATTGTTTTAATGTCCTCATACATACACCATTCGTTTTGTTAGCCATACGCAAAAGATCAAAGTAACATTACTAAAATAACGGCACATTCGCTCAATAAATCATACCTCATTATCCGCCATATTCTTTCACATCTCCATGGAGATTCCGTAGCTTTCGCTTTGTACGTGCATGTTTACGGGATCTTTGGTCGTACGCGTGCACGGTTAGCTGTGTACAGGGATACAGGAATTTCGGGATTCTTTGAACGTACGCGTACGCGCTCGCTCAAGTGCCAAGTGGTGTAGCGCCATCTTCGTCGAGTATTCAAAGAACTAGAAATTAAAACTTACAGACACTGGCCCAGATCAGTCTACCCTCTATGACCACATCACCATCACTCAAACAATAGTAAAAATCACTAGTACTGTACTATGTTTTTGAATCATGGACACAATTAAGTAAAATCCAGAACAATCTATCATAATATCAAGATCTCCTTAGTTCTTATCAATCTTTGGTGTCAATATAAAAAAACACATAAAAACTTTGTAGTCACAATAACGATAGCCCAATTCACCTCTGAAAATCACCTCAGTGGGCCTTGGCATGAAATTATTACGCCTAATATCAGGTAAAGGTTTTAACTTCACTTCCTGTTCCGTGTTATATTTAGAAATTGTTATTGTGATTAAACAGTAAAACTGCGAATAATAAAAGCGTTAACTTTTCGCAGTATGAATATAAATTGACCTATAGACCTAGCAGATAAGGGGGGGGGGGGCACTGTCATTACAAGGTGTAGGTACACCATGCGCGTGGATGAACTTTCAAAATTGACCCTAAACATGTAATTATTTGTCGATCTTAAAATACCCTAAACGAGTACTAGTATTCAAGTCTGAAAAGATACACATTTCAAGTAAGCATTCTGTTAAAAGTATACCCTTTTCCCTGATTTTGACGATTTTGATACCCTGTCAATGTACGCGCATACATCGCCCGACCGTGAAAAACAACCCTTTTTACTAGTTCACACGCACATGGTGTACACCTTATAATGACAGTGCCCCCCCCCCCCCGGGATAAAATGTCTAACATTTTAAAGGAATTGGTAATAGTTAAACTAAAAGTTACATTGAATTATTCAAAAATTCAGAGTGAGTCCATATGTGAGTCAAACATAACACACGATGGTACAAATAAATAGAAAAATAATGAATAAATATAAAAAAATAGATGAAGAAAAAGATAAAATGATTATGAAAAAATCTGCTCTGTAAATAAATATACACAACAAACTTGTATGTACAAAATGGGGTCTATGTCATGTATCAACATCAATGCGGACTATACTGAAGATGCTTTTGGCGCGCGACGCGTTATTGGGGAGGCGCGTATAAATTAGCCCTTTGATTGCGTCACGGAGGCACTATGTTTGTTTACATTTTGGAAACAACGATTGCTCCTTACAACTTTTTATTAATCCCTGTGAAAACAACATGCATGCCAAAACAGTAAAGATTCGAGGAAAGATGTGATAAATTGATTCAGATGTGACCAAGCCCAGTGACCAAGAAATGAGTCGCTTGGTAAGTTTCGAGTTAATTATAATAATATAAAACTTATAAAGCACAAAAAAAAATAATATTTGGATATAATTCTAATGCGCTGCAAGAGCTCCTGATGTGCTTAATCCATACACTGCGGTAATCACATAAATAAGAATAATACATGCATATTGCGCATTTTTTAAAAACATAATTATTCAAACGCACATTAAAAATTCATAATCATTTCACAATATTGCCAATATTGCTTCAATATAAGTTCCTTCATTCATTGTATTCTTTTATATTTAATATTATATCATATCACTAAATAGAAATGACATTGTTATTAACCATTTATTTTTTTTGTGTATATAAATTGTATTATGTATGTTCGTATTTACGTTATTTGTATATATAATTTATTTTGTGCTAATGTTTTTGTTGCATGAAATGAAAATAATATGAAATATGAAATGAAATATGTATTCGACATTCCGCGGGTCTTTGCATTTGCCATAATGGATTGAATGAATTATTGTTCCTATTTATCATGTTTATAGATCTAGGCCTTTAAATGACTGATCGCAATATCAGTGATTAATTTCGTCATATCCTTTAAAATTATGAAGGCCTAAGCTTACAGCGCGTAATTTCTGAACGTATGTCACATGGTAATAGAAACACTTTTATACACAAATATTTATTTATATAATTCTATGCGCAAACTGACGCAAGCCTGTGACGATTACTTGCCAAATAGGCCTACTGTAAAAACAAAAAGAAGGTGTGGGGGTATCAAGGGGCGTAGGCTAGGGGTGCACTGGGTGCACGTGCACCCCCCCCCCCCCCGCAGAGCCATAGGAGTTCCACCCTAATAGCAAAAAAAGAAATTGCACCACCCTTTTTTTTTTATTTCAACGCCTTATTTTCTCAACTTTAGTTCCACCTCCCAAGATGTGCACTCCCTGTTCCACTCCCCGAGATGTGCACCTCCCATGACCCAAACCAGCTACGCCTTGGTATTTAATATTGCCAAATGACTAGTGCGCCTTGGCGATTTGGGAGAGGGTTACTTTCTCCATAAACTTGCCATTCACACTTTCGCGACAATAATCGGAAAAAAAATGTCAAAATTAATCGTTATTCGTCGATTTTAATAAAAGTACGTTTTCGACTCGAGGTTTTCCCTAAATGTTAATAACTCCTACTTACCCGCCCCTTTACATCAGGGTCGTTACTACATACTAGATCATTTTTTTTTTTTGGGGGGGGGGGGAGAGGGTGCACTGGGGCGATGAAAAACCTTGTGGCCTGCCCAAAAAATGTTAACCAGTCAAACAGCATCCGACAATTTGGAGGCAGGGGGCCGACAACGCCAAGAAACATGTTTTGCCTGTCAAAAAAAAAATTCCAAACCCAAAACAAGCCTGACAGCATCTGACAAGCGGGGTGCAGGAAGACAACGACGAAAATCAGATTGGCCTGCCAACAATTTTTCTCCCAGCCACACGGCATCCGATAAGGTGGTCAATAATTTACCAACCAATGAATAAAAATGTGCGTGAATTTTCCGACTACGAGCATAAATGGGGCGGGGGGGGGGGGGTACGGCTTGACGCACCTGCTTCACATTAGACTATACTTAATCTTATATAGCATTGTCACGAAATTATTATTGGGATTGAAAGTTTAAACAAACACGTGTGAAATTATGAATGAGACTCTGTGATACGTTAAACTAATGAATATGCATATTTAATATGTTTATTCTTCACGTATAATGTATTATTATCAACAAAGTACGGGGAGGTAGATATGATAGGCCTACATGATACAATGTATAGCCAATGATACAAAGATGATTTAAAAAACATAATGACCCTAAATATCGTGATACTTGCATATATTATTGCTTCTTATAATGTTTTGTTCTTCAAAGAGTTAGTAATAATACTTCTACAATATATTTCTTCTTCTTCTTCTTCTTCTTCTTCTTCTTCTTCTTCTTCTTCTTCTTCTTCTTCTTTTTCTTCTTCTTCTTCTTCTTATTCTTCTTATTCTTCTTCTCACCATCATTATCATCGTCGTCATCAACATCATCATCATCGTCATCCTCCTCCTCCTCCTCCTCCTCATCATCATCATCCTCGTCATCCTCCTCATCCTCCTCCTCCTCCGTCTCCTCCTCCTCCTCCTCCTCCTCCTCTTCCTCCTCCGTCTCCTCCTCCTCCTCCTCCTCCTCCTCCTCCTCCTCCTCCTCATCATCATTTTTATCATTATCAAGCGTTAGCTTTACCTCTGTCTGGGTTTCTGGAAGTTTTATTACAATTGTGCATTAACGTTTTCCATTTACAGCTGGAGGTGCCGAACCATCAACCGCGGTCGGATACAGCCGACGAGCTATCTACTGGTTACCATGACGACCACGTTGACTTTTGCTGTCCATGGCGTATCCCTAAACCAAGGATCCCCGACGAAATAAGCGCCCTGCAGATGAAGTTACGCGGACGCACACCGGTCACGTCACTACAAAGACACAAGACACCGACGTCAAAATCAGCATCAGGAGACAGAACTGATCCTCGGAAATTAGAATGCAAACAGTCTAGCTTTTCTTTTTTAAATTTATTCAAAAAGGGTCCTAAACATCATTCGAGTAACTTGTCATCGCCATGTAGTATTGATGGCAATTCCCTTAACCCGCCTGATTCAAGAGCCAACATTCATCAAGGTGAAGCTGATCGTAGAAATGCATTTCGTAAACTTCCCAGTGGTACCAAGAATCTGGGGGATTCCAAATCCGATGGCAACGTTTCCGATATAATCAGAAACGATAACGATAACCATGTATCGAATAACCATCGATCCTCCAGCACCAGACGACGGAACTGTTGCCCAGGAAACGGTGTCGATATTCACAGAAGTTTCAGTCTTCCAGGCGCCACTGATACTCTCAGCGAATCAGAACCTCTGCATCATAGCCAGTCAGACGGCAACCAGGCAGCTTCTTGTCAATCACATCCTGGATGCGTTGCTAAGGTGCGTGATTCCACAAGGGATAATAGCACCGACTTGATCAATGATCATTCAGCTCATTCACCTAATAAAAACACACTAAATCGATATTCCGATGAAAATCTTACCGAAAACACAGAAGTTTTATTAGTGAAAGAGGACGATCCAACCAGCCCACCCATGCAACGAAAAACTAGCATCTCTGTTTTAGGTGAGGAAGATGCAAGCATTTATAGTTCAGCTGAAGAGAATACGAAGTTGAACACAGGTGGTGATGAAATCAGTGACCAGGAGAGCATGGAGACTGACAGGTATGAAGAAGATGAATGGTGCTACCACAAAACCGTTGGACGCGTGTTCAAAATGTCGGTCGAAAAAGCAGTGGGCGCACTTCACCGGCACGAACAGCAACAAGATGCCGGATACGGGATCCACAAAACTCCGACACACCTCGGCAGGCGCCGCAGCCGTCAAAAGCCGATTCCTTACGAGGATGAAGACAACCTTGAAGAAGAATTAGCATTTTACTTACAGAATCGCGGGGAGGAAGATGGGGGTCTGGAACTTGATGAAAACGTTGCCAGATGTCCCAAATCAGAGGTCTTACAAAAACTCAAAGATGCGGTACAGATTTCACGGAGCACTACCCATCTCCTGCGAACACTTCAGTGGAAATGGTGGCAAATCTGTCAAGCTCCCTTCCCAAGACAGACGGGAGCAGGAAGGAGTGCAGCCTCGATCATCAATTCAAGGACAAGGTTACTTCAAGAAGAGACTGTTCGATGTCTGAAAGCTCTGAAGAAAACGCGCCCCATTGTCCACAATATCATCGAAGAGATCGCTGTCATCGAGGAGAAACAAGCGAAGTTCGTCAAAGCTATAATGGCTAATCGGATTCCAAAGAGGCAATGGCCGGCGCGTGCCGCCGACCTCGCTGAGGTGTACATGGAAGACAAACGCAAGGGTCAATTTTATGGACGCAAGTCGAAAGGTTTGATCAAGGGACACACCCTAGATAAGATTCTGGAATACACGGAGAATGCGAAGGACTCGATAGATGAAGGAAAATCGGAAAAGGTTTGATGTATAAATCACTTGTCTCGCCTTTGCAAAAACACAAGTTTAACAGAAGGAAAAGGAGACATTATAATATTGTGATGATATTGTGGGAAGAAAGATCATTTGCTTATACTAGATTATTTTTAAGTCCATTTAAGTGACCATAATGAACCATAAACTTTTGTGTGATAAAGTGATTAATTAAACAAATAAAAACGACCCATATCACCAAACAGGGTCCAATTGCACTAGATAGTACTCTCTAAAAATATGGTCATCCCAAACAAACCCAGACTTGGCTTGATTTGGATGATGGGAAAGTGATATATTGTAAGACAAACAACGCTAACAGTCACCGACGATATTAAATTTTTTTTACAATATAATGAACATTTTTCTGTTTATTTCTAATTGTTTTATCCTCAGGTTGTTTGATTTTCAATTATATTACAACAGAATACTTCGAAGTAACCATTCACTGAACAAAATGAATGAATGAATAAATAAATAAATAAATAAATAAATAAATAAATAAATAAATAAATAAATAAATAAATAAACAGAAGAAAGGACATCGTCTATCACGACATTTAAGTTAAAGGCTGTAATTTTTCTTTGGAAACCAAACGTCTTTTTCTCAGATGTGATCCAACTAGAGTAAAGTACATATTGTTTAAAATTTGAGATCCATAACTTTTAAAGTTATTGAAATAAATTTTTCAACAGTAAATAATGTGAAGAGTTGTTCAAATTGTATTTTGTAACGATAGTCTAGGTTTCAGACATAAGACGTAACTTTGCTTTTTACCCACTGGTTATAAATTAAAGCCTCCAATCCTCCGCGATACGAAAAATGGAGAAAAATCGCGAAAAATGGGAAATCATGAAATGCTGAAGTAACAACCTTAAAATTGGTGGTAAATTACAAAATAAACAAATATCAAAATATCTGATATCATTCTTTAACTAAATAATACCATTACCAAGCATTAGAGTAACTTTAATGACCCCAGCAAACCCCTCTGCAAGCCCCTCTGCCGGCCGTCTTTCTCACTACCATGACAACGGCTGTCCCATTTCACTGAGGATGAGTTGTAATCAGTGTTTATATACATGATTTTGAGTAACGTGGAAAATTGTGGAAAATGGAACATTTGAAAAACGGAATTTTGATTTTGTAAAACGGAAAAATGGAGGCCTTCCTATAAATGTGGTGGAGTCCAACCGAATCGAATATTGCTTGACAATCATCTGACTGCACTGGTATGAAATTTTGACTTTGTAAGCTTTGATCAACAATTGTTGGTGATTGATTTTGCTATTATACTTTTTTTTGAATTAGGTAACGTAATGTTTATACTTTGTTCAAAAGCAACTATATCGACTTGATATATGTGTGTGAATGTGTGTATGTATGTGTGTGTGTGTGTGTATGTGTGTTTGTGTATGTGTGTGTATGTGGTGTACTGTGGGTATGTGTGTGTTGTGTGTGTGTGTGTGTGTTTGTGAAGGAGAAGAAGAAGAAGAAGAAGAAGAAGAGAAAGAAGAAAAAGAAGGAGAAGGAGGAGAAGGAGAAGAAGAAGAAGAAGAAGAAGAAGAAGAAGAAGAAGAAGAAGAAGGGAGAAAGAAAGAAAGAAAGAAAGAAAGAATCATATCACAATATAGTCGCTGGTCACGGTGGTAATCTTGGTCATTTGGAACAGACAATACTAACGATAACGGTGTTCATTACTGGTAGTTTGAAATATAAAAAGCGTGTACACACGACTAGACTACAATATTGGATTGTAAAGTGTAAAAACGCGCACAAGGTATTAATTGCCGATTACTAAATATGATCCACCTATTTGTGATATTGTACTGTCAAGAAATGAACCTCGAAAGCATTATGGCAAAAGTGTTATCATAAATAATTGCTCATAAAGTTTGATGATGCCGTAGAACAAACATTAATTGGGGAATATTGTTCAATACATGTGTTTAGGTAACTGAGTCATGCATATAAACTTTGAACAGCATAATTTAATTGAGATTAGTTCCAATGACAAGGTTGTATATTATGCACAGGACACAACCAACAGTGTAACGATATTGACATAGACCTAGTTTCATTTTATCGTATTTATTTTCGTAGGTCGTGAAATCAAAGTCGAATCGAAAGCACGCATGAGTGCATGCCAATGTCATAAACTTGTAGTCTGCATTAACAAGTGCACAGAATTGACATCAGTGACCTCAACCGAGACTCAGAAATTTTCCTTTGTAAAGATCAACGTACCAAACTGGTACTACAGGGACTGAAAGACTGAATTTTGTCAGCGGTAGCGAAGTTTGCACTTGAATCGCAGTCGAATTTGTCTAGAATTTTGCCGTCAGACGAAATCATCGAAGGGATCGACAGTATATTTTACTGACTGTGTGTGTTGTAGGCGGGAAATATCATTTACTGAACTAATTGGCTGTATCTTACTGTATAATGCATAGGAATTCGTCGCATACGATGGATATTGGTAATATCACAGGCAGAAACGGCACGGGCTATGGCTGTGATAATCCACGATTTACATTGCAACAGTGGACCGTGATGAATCTGCCTGTAGCGGTAAGAATTGTCACAATTACGGGAAAAGGGCCTCAAAATCCCCAACAAACTGTAACAAAAGGTTTTCAATCGATTTGGGGTACAGTATTTGACGTTATTGATTGGCTAGTATTGCGAATTTTTAATCCCAAATTGACAAAATGACATATCGAAGCAGAGTAATAAATGATTCGCAGCCATGTAAAGTCATATCTTGGACGCTCTCTTGGATGCCTCTTGGATGAAAATGCCATCCGATTACTCCCTGTCGTCCCTGAAACTTATTTGAAAAGCATATGTAGATATGAGTGCTAGACACCATAGTCACATTATGGCCATTATGACTGTAATTACCGGCCATGTTTGGCAGACATTTTGATGCCATTTTAGGCTTGGTGGAGTTTAAATATATTTCTGTGAATTCATTAATCTCTAAAACGTGTGGATGGATTCCAAAATAGAATCTTTTGGATGGGTAATAAGGTATTTATGATCACTTTCAGTATAGTGTAGCCATTTTGGACGCCATCTTGGATTTGAAAGTTTTAAGCAATTACATACCTGGTACATACCTGGTTGTGGGCTTAAAGTTATACAAAAACTTATTTGCCCCTCTGTACCTCCCAAATCTTGGGTATCGTCAAATAAGAACATATGGGCTGTGCGGTTAATGAGAGCATGGGCAGAAGAACGCCTTTAATTAATTATATGTTTTTTTTTTGGTTTCACTGGGTTCTTTGATCCGTAAAAACATGGGAATACACAGTAAAAACGCTATTTAAAATATTTTAAACAACTGGTTACCGTTGTTTAAGCCTGTCACTCTATGAAAGACAAACAACGGATGACTACATGTATATCCCACTTGAATCAAAATGAGTGCACTTTAAATGAATGAATATCTTGATTATTTCCGTTACTTTGCAGTTCGCCATCGTATTATTCTTCGCCTTCTTCCAGCCCCGTAAACGCCTATGGCCCTCCTGCTGTAAGGGTAGACCAAGTGTTGCCTAGTAAGTTTTTGTATTTCCTATATACATTCTGTGTGTGTGTGTGTGTGTGTGTGTGTGTGTGTGTGTGTGTGTGTGTGTGTGTGTGTGTGTGTGTGTGTGTGTGTGTGTGTGTGTGTGTGTGTGTGTGTGTGTGTGT